>JAHPZR010003857.1:0-12500 GCA_019787425.1 Platygyra sinensis
CATTTGGATGTCTGATAAATCTTGAAACTGTCTTTTTATGCGATACTTGAAATGTTTAAGTCGAAATCGTTTTCCAGAAGCTTATTTTCTTCATCAAAGCTTGATTCAACTCTTAAACATTTTACTGAAGGAATGTGTAATAGGCTAGTTTCGAATTGTGCAGAAACAAAAGAACAGAGTCGAGGTTCAGGGGAGTAATTTGCATTTTCCTTTGTTTTGAACAATGCAAAATGGTAATTATTCCCTGAACCTCGACTCTGTTCTTTTGTTTCTGCACATTTCGAAACTAGCCTATTGTCGGCCCATGCATCTCTTGATTCAAATCTCAGTCCCTAAAAGTATCTAGAAACAACATCTTCAGCGTATCCAAAATGTTTCGTCAGATCCCGGCATAAAGACATTAACTGCTTCGTCTTCTCTTGTATCAGTTATCATGGTCTAAGATTTTTAGAGTTGTTTTTCAAATAGCGTTTGCTCCGTTTAGAGTAACGTTTGCTAAGTGAGGGCCACACCCCAGAAAGAGAAATAGAATGTCAATTTAATTCCTGACGACTTGTTCCTGTTTGATAGCGGCTTTTTTTGAGAACGTTCGAGAATCTTCTGATTGCCAAGGAGACCGAAAAATAAGGAAACATTCTTTAATTGACGTCATCCGCCCATATAGGCCCCTCGTCTCTGGCAAAGCCTGCATTTTTAGTTTCCAAGCTAGTACTGCACTTCCTTTCTTGCTGTGAATCTCCCAGTGTATTGCTGCTGTCTTACATTTCTTTGACATTTATGAATGCAGGTTTGTTTGCGTCCTTTATTTTAAAAAGAAAATAGTTTTAACGACAATGTAATAGTGACAATGGAGACGGCTTGGCCTAGCGGTTATGGCGCGCTGGATTTGTAATCCGGAGGTCCCGAGTTCAAATCCTCCTCCCTGCTACTACTGAGATGGATCTACAACTCCTCCACGCTTTGTTTGTAGCGGTCAGCTTCCTGCCAGTTGCGATTCTTAGCAAGTTTCAGTTTAATTTACAGTATTGTTAGCTTATTTCAGTGTCCACAATACACAATGCGCGAGAGAGTAACGAACAAAAAATTTTAGAAAAGAATAAACATTGGCAGGAATATTTCCCTCCAACACCCGGCTCCATAATGGATATTATTTCCATACTTCCCTTTCATTAACTAACGCCATTAAAATAAATATAGGGATAAAATAGAAACCAATTGTCAGCACATCAAAAATTTTACAAGCTTCACTTGAAATAAAAAAGTCCACACGCGAATATTTAAAATCATGTGCATGTGTTAAAGAATAAACTCTACAAATAGACGGAATTGCAAGAAGTGATACCCAAATAAAGAATCTACATTAAAATTATCTCACCTATCCACATAAACAGCAAAAAACAGAAAGAAAACCAAGAAGATTTTCGTAGGCGTCATTGCACAGCATTTAAAAAAGTGCGGGATGTTTTGGTGACCCTCTACGCGTCAAGAAAAAACAGTTTAATAAGATATGGATCAGAAAAGCGAGTCCTCTGGCCGAGATAAATCTTGACAAAACGTAAGATCTACGATCAAAATATGGCGAAACGGTATCGAGCCGAGAGGAGATGGGGTAAATAGGCTTCGTGTACGAGAACAGTTTCCGTCCTTAACAACAAGGGGGTTACTAAGGTTTCGAACGTCACGAGCCGCATCACATTACATGGTATAAATCAATATATCTTACTAGTAATAGTTATCACTAAAGCTGCCCCCGCCCTATAGTACGATTTTTTTGTGCATTTGGGGTTGTTGTTTACAATTTTTTAATTTCTGTTATGTTGTTACGGAATTGCAGGTTAGTACGTGGTTTTTGCAATTACTACAAGTGTACAAAATGTAGTTTTGGGAATTGCTTAGGATGTGGTTTTTTTTTGGCCGGTGTTGTTTAACTTAGGATCTGTTTGATGTTATCGATGAAGAGGAAGCAGAATGTACATATTTTGGTGGGTTTTAACATTGGAATGTTATAGGTGGCACTGTAGAATAATTTTATAGACAGTATTGACGAATGATTTATTATTATATTTAAAGCTGACATTTTGCAGTTAATAGACTAGTTTTATTGGACACAAAATGATAGCTTTAGTGGGCAATTTTAAATAGAATTTTTTTTGAAAGGCATTGACAAATTTGTCTGTTAAATAGAACTATTTTTTATTATAAACTGTAAAAACATTAAGTGGATGAATTATAACTGAAATCAACAATATAATTCTCTAATTGTTTTTTTTTGATTGATTAGAGCTCATTGTCATATATTATTGTGATGTGGTATGAAAAAAAAATTAATGGAACCACATGTATGTACAATATATGAGGATAAAAAAAGTGGAAAAAAGATTAAATTATGAAACTTGAACGAAACTATATATACAACATATTTTTTCCAATCTATTTTAAGTGACTATTGTGTTTTTAACTGTAATATTGAGTAAAGTTGTATGAATAAAATTTGAAACTGGAACTACATTGATATAAAAGATAATTAAAAATAAAGTATTTTTGTTAAACACTTGGAGTTATCCTTAAATGTCATGATGGTACAGTGTTCAGATATGATGGTCAGCAATGTGAAACAGTGTTTGGTCTCTTACTCATTTTTTGTTTTTTCTTGTGTTGGTGGCTGCAGTTGGTGGTTTACTATCTCGGTAATAAATCTACCATTTTTTGTCAATGTGAAGTCAACATTTTCCAGCAACAAAAGTTTTTCTGTTAGTTCATCTATGTTGTTTCTGTATTGAAAAATGTCCTCATTCAGGTAGGCGCTGAGTGTGGCATGGTTCGCCACAACATTGAATTGCTTCTCTTCTTTTTCCAGTTGAAAGGTCGTGCTCATGTCAACGTAACAGTTTTTAACGAGCATTGCTCTGTTGCAGGCTGTGCAACGAACCATAACTTTAGAGTCTGTGTTTCCTGTGATTTTGCTCTTACATCCTTTGGTATTGCACATTGCACTAGTGTCAATGATGACATTTTGTATTTCTGGGCAGCAGATTTGAGGCTTGATAGCAGTAGCATCTGTATTTACATTGGTAATATTTTGCTTCTCGGCTGGCTTTATGATGGTTTCTGTAGTGGTACTGATTTTCAACCCATAGTAGTATTTTACAGTGCAATTGGAGATCTCAAAGAAATCCCCTTCCTTGATCAGAGAAATGTGGTCTGACCAAATCGAAATATCTATAGCTCCTGTTGAGTCCACTAATTTACCATCTCTTACTGGTCGTTTTGAGTTTTGCGGTGTTGAAGCTTCACTGTCCCATCGAATTAAGCCTGAGACTGTGACCATATCCCCTTGTCTCTTAGTTTTTAAAACATTTGCTACAGTTGTAATGGGGGGAGCTGCTGGCGGTACATATTTAAATGGAATGGCCATCGTGGAGACATCCTTAACAATGCTGTTCTGGTGCATAAACACCATGCCACTCTGAACAACCCTAAGGTTGGTTATAGTGATGGGCTGTTGGGCTTTTTGTTTGTCTCTGAAAAGCTGGCTTTTCGTGGTGTCATCCATAGAAGTTATCATTACCCTTATCATCTGGCTTTGATCTAATGCTGTCTGCAAAATGACCTCAAAGTAATACGTAAATCCTTGCTGGCTTTTTCGATTTCGGTCTACTCTTTGTACATATCCAGTAAAGCCTGAAAAAATAAAAAATGTTTATTTTATATTTTGTTAACTTATTTATGAAAATGGTATGAATAGTTTCAGAATAAACTTGTTGCCATTATCACTTTGCAATTTCATATCTGCAATTATCATCCATTCCTCTCTTTCACCAGTATCAGATTCAACGTAGTCATCGTTATTTACCAGTTGCTGCACATATTGTGAAATAGAATTGATTTGCTGTGACCAGTTTGGGACAAAAAATTGGGCATCAGGCATTTGTAAGAATGTGTGCCATTCGTTAATGTAAACAGAATCAGAAGCTTTCTGATTGCACCAAGCATCATCAAGAACATTGCACCATGGCTTATACTTTAGTAATTGGTATCGACAAAACAAACCGTAATTTGGACCCTTGGTATTAGACGAATAATTAGGAAATGTTTTCAACACAACTGGGTTAGTGCGTTTCGCTATACCTAATTTGGTCTTGAAGTAATTTGAAGCGAATTGTACAAAATTACATTTAGAAATTCCAGGATGATCAGCTTCAAACATATTTCTTTTAGCATACAAATCTAACAATGATTTTTCAGTGTCCAATGTATCATTTTCTGATAAGGATACTTTACGGGAACCATCAAGTGATGACGAAATAACTTGGAATGTTGAACTAACAAGCTTTAGTGAAAGTAACTGATGCATTACTTCTTGAATGCTCATATCTCTTTGTCCTACAGCTCTCATGATTATTTTTCTTATAGCTTTACGACTATTATCTTCATTTTGAGAGTTAATCAAAACAGACGTAAAAGCATCTTTGGCTACTGATGACATTTTTTCACCCTTTGAGGCATACTTTGCAATGTATTCTAAGCAAGAGTGATAATCTATAATGACCTGAATATCACAATTTCCTCTCCATCCCTGTAACTGCAATCGTTGGTTGTTGTTTAAGCGACTATCATTTCTTTTTGTCACTACTTTAACCTTATAGTGGACCTTACCATCTTTAGATTTAATAGTCTCATACTCCAAATGGGTATTTTCACAAAGTTCTTTTGGAAAATTAAATCTACAACTTACTTCATCATTTTCTCCTTTCTTTCGCAAGCAATATGCTGTAGAGCAATTGGTATGTCTTTGCACTGTATTTACTAGATTTTGATAATCATTGTCCCAATCATTTTCAATATCTTCAAATCGAAGTTTACATGGGTGATTTGCTGGTTTTGCCCAACTTCCATCATCTGGGTTAGCTGGATTTTGTGTTGACATTAGATAATCTACATAGTTACAAATAATCGTTTCAGCTTCTTTGCCCTTATTAATTTCTTCTATCTTCTCTAACAATAGTTCTGGAGAAAGGCTGCCATGAGTTACAGATTGATTTGCAATATGACCTTTAAGTGCTGTTTGAGACAGCTCACATAAGCCAGGGTCACTTTCAAGCTTTGCTACTCCATGGCAGTGAATAGATCCTCTTTGTACAGCAAATTCATACCTAAACCAATGCCATGTTGCACCTAGTGTGTTTTTGAGCCAATGTTTTACAAATTGTTCAGTTCTTTCAGTGAAAAACCAGTCCAGCAAATGAGGGTTATTAATAACATTATCTCGCCTCTGAGAATCTGTCAGTTCACTGCTATTGTTTAGGAGTTCATGAAATTCTGGCCAATGAAATTCAGCACAAGACAAAGTCCAAAAAATGGTGGGAGCACCAACTTGTGTTATTATAGCTTTCAAATCATCTTTTGCTCTATTCCAGTATGCATTTGTGCCAGATATATTCTTAGCATAGTGCATGAGTTTAGATATAAGTGACTCATAGGTGTTTGACAAAATCATTTGCTTTAGGTCTTCAATTGACAGATTTGCTTCTGATGGATTTTGTTTCAGGAAAAAATTACTTTGTCCTAGGATTCTTTTTCTATAAAGGATATTGTAAGCCCAATAAGCAAATCTAGGGTGAGATGCAAATCTGTAAACCCATTGTCCATCTTTGTGTTCTGCAAACTTTATCAGATGCTTTAGCTTTTCAGCGAATGATTGAGTTTCATTACTTGAGATATCAGAAACAACCGCACTATTAGTCGGGTCACCTTTTCCATCGGGAAAAAGAGTTGGAAATGCTAATGATGCTAAGAACTGCACATTGAATTCATTTAAAGGCTCACTGCCAATAGTCCAATCATGAGATTGTGGTTGCTTAATGAAAGCATCTTGAATAATTTGTTTTTCTTTTCTGGTACTAACATTTGAAGGAATAAAACTGCCCATTTCACTATCTGAATTGTAAACTCTTTCATTATCATCATACTCAACTGGACCACTATCGACTTTAATATGTGAAATTGATGCACCATTGTTCTCCACTTCACATTCTACTTTTGGTACATTTGAAAGAACTCCATTTTCTGGAAGTTGTGTTAGGTTTTCTTTACTGATTCTAACATCTTTGTATAAGAAATTATTAGGCTCTCCATCTTTGTTTACACCTGTTAGCCAGTATAGAGCATCAGATACTTTGTTACGCCTGACAATAAAATCCTTGGAACAATTGTCTTTACCATTTATAGTAAATACAATGACAGGAAGGTCCTTAGGACATCGTGGCAAAACATCTGCAAGCTGTTGTACACCTTGGGGCAAAGTTATAACATGACCTTTGTATGCCTTTTGACCACCTATTGGTTTGGTATACACATGCATAACAGGAAAAGCTCGTGCAATCAACATTTCTTCAAACTGTGTTAAACCTTGCAATTCTTTGGGCACTGGCGATGGGATCATAGAATTTTCAGTTGAAAACTTTTTTGGAGTACTTTTGTCTCTTTTACAACGTGAACAAGTATAGTTAGGATAATTTTTGGGTTTTGCCTTCAAAGGCCAAGCTTCTTGACAAATGCTACAATGATAAACAGTGTATTTTATACTGTTGTGAAATTTCCTCATATTTTTAATTGCAAATGGTTGAGAATGAAATTCTTTGCCACCTTGCCCTGTGTTATTGAAATAAGATGAATTGTTGCTCTTGTCATGGAATGCTGAGAGGTTATCTGATTTCTTATTATTACTCAAAGGTAACTCTGATGAAACAGATTGCTTGTTAGGATTGATAGATAGCTTATCATTTGCTATTGTACTTTTGTGTAAAGGGGTATCATTGGTCAAGACAGAATCAATAACTGATTGTTCAGTTAGGCTTCCACCTATTTTATTCCATTTATTCTCTCTACAGGTTAACTTTACTTTTTTCACTTGTTCATAATTATCAGAAGAGTTTTGGCTTTTGTCATCTATAACAGAGAAATTATCCAGGTTATTATCATTATTCAAAGGCATGTTTGGCAAGGCAGATTGCATAATTTGACTGTTCGACAATTTGCCATTTTCTGTTGCAGCTTTATTTAAAGGGAAACAATTGGTTGAGTCAGATTGCTTAGTTGTACTTGAGACATCTGTGGGTGTTTTAATTGTACTCTTGCAATTGGTTTCCACTGTTGAGTCTAACTTCACTTTTTTCTTTTTTTCTAGTTTTGAATGTTTAGTTTTTCGTTTTGGTGCCTCCTTTGTTTTAAAGATATTTTGTTGCTTAGACTGCTTTATTTCAGTTTTGGAATCAGGATGCATGTCCATGGCATGACTTTCTTCAGTAAGCACCTCGTAATAGTTGTGGCACGTAACTGGTGTTTGAAAATTCATGTTAGATTTAAAGGATGTTCTCTTAATGGGTATCTCAGTAAAATCCATATTGGATTTCATTTGTTGATTAACTATTCCACATGATTGATGTTTAGAAACAATGTCGCTATCTTCGTAAATTGCAAAGAACCACCCTTTTGAAAACTGCCTTTTTAGGGCAGCTAAAGTACAGAATTGTTTAACACCTGCACAAAGATCATCAATGTAGGTCCATTTCCCTTGAGTAAGAACTGCGCAGGTAAAATGTCCATTATAACAACGCACCATCCCCTTTAACTTATATTCACTTGAGCCTACATGCATACCTTCACACAAATTTATCAAATCCATAATTTCCGGAGAGAATTCAATAAAGACAAATTTTGCCTGTGAACTATAGGTTAAAACTGGGTCATTTGTAGGGGTTTCACAATTAGGACAATTCAACTTTCCTGGTTCAGTTTGAGTAGTAGAGATAAAATGTGGCCAAGAATTGTGATCCAATTGACATTTTTGTAATGCAGATCTTGTCACATAGTTAACCAAAATAGAGCTTTTGAAAGCTACATTGTCATGGCAGGTCTTACAAAATGACTCAAAGATTCTCTGAGATGAAAATATATTCATTTCCTCTGAAGAAAGATCACCAAAGGTTCGTTCCTCGAAAATCTGGCTAAAGCATGCATTAGAATCCCTTGCCAAAAATGAGGGGCAATGTTGCTGTAAATATATCCAAATTGGTTCCCTTAGTTCTCTCAACAATCTATCATTTCCTTGTGACTCAATGTACCTTGCACATGTGTTCAAAAGGAGTTCTGTGAATTCATTTCGCACAGTCAGTGTAGACAAATAGGGTAAAAACAGATGGGATGAGACTTCCAAAAAAGTGTCCACTGCACAGGAATACATATTAGGGACACTTAGAATAGAATTCATAAAATGTCCCCTCTTTGAGATTAATGGTTTTATTTCACAATCACCCAACTGAACTTCCTCCGTCATGTTGTTACTATTCATTGAACTACTGTATGCCATTGGATCTGCTTCTATGTTAAACATGCTCATGCTTTCATAAATTACAAAGAACCATCCTTTAGCAAAGTTTTTCTTCAGGCTAGCTAAAGTACAGAATTCTTTAACACCTGCACAAAGATCATCAATGTAGGTCCATTTCCCTTGAGTAAGAACTGCGCAGGTAAAATGTCCATTATAACAACGCACCATCCCCTTTAACTTATAGACACTTGAGCCTACATGCATATTTTCACTCAAATTTATCAAATCCATAATTTCCGGAGAGAATTCAATAAAGACAAATTTTGCCTGTGAACTATAGGTTAAAACTGGGTCATTTGTAGGGGTTTCACAATTAGGACAATTCAACTTTCCTGGTTCAGTTTGAATAGCAGAGATAAAATGTGGCCAAGAATTGTGATCCAATTGACATTTTTGTAATGCAGATCTTGCCACATAGTTAACCAAAATAGAGCTTTTGAAAGATAAATTGTCATAGCAGGTCTTACAAAATGACTCAAAGATTCTCTGAGATGAAAATATATTCATTGGGTTGTTCCAGAAAAAATCCGCACCCCCCCGACGGATGGGATTCTGGAAATTCTCGCAGGAGGGGGGGTCAAATACTCTGGAAATCCAGATGGGAGGGGGGGTTGAACTTGAAAAAGTCTTCTGCAGGGGTCATTTTGACCGATAATTCACGCAATTCGAACGTTTAGTTCAGTGACAGTTCATCGCTCTTAGACCCTGAAAATAGTACAAATATTTTGTTCAGATACTTCTCACCTGACAAAAATGATAATCTAAGTTCCTTTGCAGGTCCTTTTACAGCAGAAATTGCGAACATCAAGATACTAAAGAACGAGCAACGTTGTTATGTTGCAACGAAGAGTTTAAAACGCCTGACACATTTCCACTCGTACCCAGACCCAGCACGCTACTGTTGTGTAATTTCACGTTTATAGCCCCGTTGAAATCTGGTTTGTTTGGTGTAAATTATGATAAAGAAAAGAAAAAAACAACTGATTTCCTTTCACATCTTCGCACTCTGTATTTTTTTAGGACTACAGGCTCTTGAAGGTAGGATATGTGAATCAAGTTGTCCAGTCTTTAAGTTGTAAAAGAATTTGAACGATAAACGTGTATAAACTTTCGTTCTTCGAAAGGTTTTCATTTAGAAGTTCTCGATCTTTAGGAAGAGACTGACCTTATGTCTCGAAAAGGAACGACTGTTGAACTTTTATATCATATTCTATACCAATTGTATTTACTTTAGGACCATATTTAGCGCAAAGAAAGAAAAGGGCCGGGGCAATTGATTTTTAGGAGCTAACAAAAGTAAACACTCGTTCGCTTTTTCGCATTTTTTGTTCTGTTCTTTTCTTAGTTCCACGCGATAGAATTTTTGATATAATTTAGCCGAAGCTGAAGCATTTTCTAGACGTGATTGTACGTATTTTCTATTAAAAGTAAATTAAATTTAAGCCTCGTATTTTTTCCCGGAAATCCAGGCGGGAGGGGGGTGTTTTGTCTTGGAAATCCAGACAGGTGGGGGGGTCTTGTGCTTCAGGAAATCCAGGTGAGAGGGGGGGTTAAAAAGCGACCCCATCCGTCGGGGGGGTGCGGATTTTTTCTGGAATAACCCATTTCCTCTGAAGAAAGATCACCAAAGGTTCGTTCCTCGAAAATCTGACTGAAGCAAGCATTACAATCTCTCGACAAAAACGAGGGGCAATGTTGTTGTAAATATATCCAAATTGGTTCCCTTAGTTCTCTCAACAATGTATCATCTCCTTGTGACTCAATGTACCTTGCACATGTCTTGAAAAGGAGTTCTGTGAATTCATTTCGCGCAGTTAGTGTTGACAAATAGGGTAAAAATAGATGGGATGATATCTCAAGGAAACTATCCAACGCACAAGAATAAGTTCCTGGGGCACTTAAAACTGAATTCATAAAGTGGCTTTTTCGTTTCCACATGACTGAACGTTTCTTTGTTCCAACTGAGGAAACATGTGACACTCACCTACGTAATGTTCAAACAGCGTTTTCGTCTCTCTTGAACACGTCGATTGTAATAAGCAACTTCTTTATATCAGTCTGAAAATAATCAAAAATCAAATCCCTTGTTACAACCAGTAATTTCCTTTCTTTGAATACTGTTTACTTTCAGCTGTGCTGCGAGTCCTTCGCGCCCAATAACAGACTTGCCTCTGACAAATCTAGAAATTGCCGAGTCTTTCGGCTTTGTGCAATAAGCTTGATTTGTAGCTGACAAATCAGAGTTAACCGAGTCTTTCGGTCAAAATACTAAATCCAACGTCTTCTGAGCATCGGTGAAGTTATTTCTGTATTAACTTCTGTATAACACAAATGAGTCAAGACAGCTTTTAAGCACAAAACAGCACTCACCGCGCTTTTCACCGCTTTTCACACTTTGATGATCGCGTGGACTCCGACTGAAGAGACTCTTAAAACTCTGAAAATAATCCAGTATCAAAGCAAACGAATTAGAAGCTCAACTTTCTCATTTATTTCATATCTGGTTATACTTTAATTATGCTGCAAGGTCTTTGCGTTAAGTTCTCGCGTTAGCTAACTGAGCTGTGGACCCTCCGCCGCCTTCGATCGAAACTTCACACACTTTTGACGAATTTTGATTACCTTTTAAACTCAAAACTACCTTTAATTGTTAGAAAGATGCTATACACACTTACCGTTGGACTTGGAAACGCTTCTTACGCAATACGACGACAAAACCAGACGCTTTTCAGTGACGCTTAACACGAACTCTCCACAAGGACAAAGCTCGCGGCAATGGATCCTTTCCCAAAAGTCCTCGCGCGTGTGTCTTTTTGCTGGCCCATGAACATTTGCGGGAAAAAAGGCAATCCCTTGCGGGCGTGCAAGCGATCAAATCGAGATTTTTTGCGGCTATATACCGGAAATACCTACATTCTCTCTTCTTCTCTCTCTATTACGCGGGGAGTCCTAAGGTGCCTCCTCGGGTTTTTGGCCCCAGAGGGCCAAAAACCCTGCGGGGGCAATTAACCAAGTACGAAGGCCGTACTGGGAGAATATCGGCCCGAGGTCTTGACAGTACGGACCGAGCGCAGCGAGGTCCGTACAAAAAAGACCAAGGGCCGATATTCTCTCAGGACGGTCCCGAGCAAGCTTGGTTAATAAGAGATTTATTACACGACTGAAATTGTTTAGAAGAAAAACCCAAATGATAGACTGCAAAGACACCATAAACTTCAAGCGCGCAATTTTTATTTAGGGCAAACTGAACGTTTACTCACGTCTGACGTTTTCAAAAAGAAGAAAAACAAAGTTGGAAGAAAACAAAAATAACATTTTATGTGGAGTAAATACTTTTAAAAAAAAATTGTTTAACTACGGAAAAATCTTCGTGCGGGATCATTCGGGACAGTGCCCGGTCCAGTACTTATAGATATTGGACCGGCAACGGAGCAATCTGATTGGCTGATTTTAGTTATTGGCCCTCTGAACTAACTTAGTCGTGTAATGTACTGGCTTCACATTACATGGTATAGCCATGACAACCAACTTATTTCGAGATACAATTACATGACATGATGATATCACATTACTTATTTCGACCTATTTCCACCTGTTTCATGTCTTTTCGACACATGCATGTGTCGTAATATGTCGTAATATGTCGAAAAGTAATTTTGCTACAGATGGCGCGCCATATCATAGGAGACATACTGAAGTGCAATCAAAATTAACAATCTTTTGCTGTCCACACATGTAGTAAAATTTTATCAATTAGCTGTGAAGGCTACACTTTCTCTTTGTTTATTCATGCAGACGTACCGAAACGCACTCAGGGAACTTGACGTAATTTTCCCTGAGTAACTCTTGACAATTAAAACGTTATTAACAAAAAAGTAGAAGAGTGGCTCTCTCTATTCAATTGGATAAGTTTACAACTAAACAAACAATTCTACTGTGTGAAACTAGTTGTTTCTCAAGCAGAAGATCATTCCTGTCCCGGATCGAAGGTGAGAGCTAAGTATAAGAGAATTTTATTCTTTACCTGCCTTAACGGTCTCTTTTTTTCCGATACAGGTTAGCTTTTTGTTTTGTTTTTGCTTTATACCTCTGAGATTCAGGTAAGTACGTT
>JAHPZR010003857.1:17500-52500 GCA_019787425.1 Platygyra sinensis
AGAGGTCTTCTGGGAACAAACTACGATGATAAGAACAAGTTATCTCACTGTTCTAAACTAGAGAAACTTAACTCTATTCAGTCACAGGCGACAAAGTGCCCGCCCTGATACCTGCAGTAGTGAGCAAACTTCCGATAAATTGCTAAGATTTATTGCGGAACATTCCGATATGTCAATTTCTACCTCATGTGACTTGACTTATCTGTGCCGCGTTTCTTTGCTTGTTTTCAAAGGGCATTAGTTCACTGGAATTATGTGGACGCCTTTTTAGCTCAATTTTCTCCGTTAGGGAGATTTTCGTTTTCATGAAGTATTCATTCAAACATCATTTCTGTTCATTGTTCTTTCTTCGATATTTTCCGATACGGGAAAAAGATAAGGTCGTCAAATGCAAAAAATTGTAACGAAAACTAATTAAAATGGAAATACGATTAAAGTGGATTGTAAAGGCCCGTTTAGACAGGCCGGCGATTTTTGTCGCAACAACTCGATGCAATTTTTGCCGCGCTATAGTTGCAACTTCAAAATCGCACGTGAACCAGGTGCGATTTCCAGTGCGAGTTGTCGCCGCGACATCGCAGCGATTTCGAACATGTTTAAAACTTGAAGCAACTTTAAGGCCCGTTTACACAGGCGATTTTTCTCGCAGCAACTCGATGCAAATTTGGTCGCGCTCAAGATGCAACTTCAAAATCGAACGTGTAAACCAGGTGCTATTTTCAGTGGGGTTTGAAACATGTTTGAAACTTGATGCAACTTTAGCACGACAAAAATTGCATCGAGTTGCCGCGACAAAAATCGCCTGTGTAAACGGGCCTTAATGAGGATTTTTTTGTGTGTGTGTGTGTGTGTGGGAGGGAGGGAGGGAGGGGAGGTGGTAACGAGGCCAAAGTGGACCAAACTACCGAAATGTATTTTTCATTGTCTGATCCGTTTATTTAGGAAAGTAGCAGTACATGAGAAATTGTAACTGCAAAGTACACGGAACTAATCCGGCCTGAGAATAGTCTCGAGCTCCAGCCTCCGTGGGTGTTTGGTGGCAAACAGATTTACCACCTCATCCATGCAAAACAATTTTAACTTGATAATGTATGTGCATTAGTGTGAGGGACGACAGCCTTTCGAGGCCCATGCATGCCTTGTTATATCTATGCAGCCGCCTTAAAGAACTCGCACTTCTTTCACATTCACAGCTCGTTGCAGGGATTGTGGCCCATATCTAAATGAGCGCATATATATTGGGTTACGTATCATCATCGCCCCTTAAGAGCTTGCCTGCTGTATTTGGTCTGTCTTCCTCCGGTTTTAAGCAGTATCTGAAAAAAAGAAAAAACATTATGTCCCGTTATCTCTCACTTACCGATTTCTGGAATTTGTTGTGCCAAATGTGAAAGATGAAATACTCAAAATGACACGAGCGTGGGACACAGAAAAATCTGAGTCCCCGACAGGAATCGAACCCATGACCTCCCGAACACCGGGCGGGCGCTCTATCCACTGAGCTACGAGAACTCATGGATAGCAAGGTTATTTATACTGAGTTCATATGTGACAGGTGCCCTGCATACTGCTAGGTTCAGCACTGCCGAGTTCATCATGAGTAGTGATAAGTGAATGAAGATGGAGAATTTTGAGCTCGGTAATTAAATGTGAAAGATGAAATATTCAACACGACACGGCCCTGTCACACAGCACTGACGACGGTACGAGACAGAGGAGGCTTGACGCCAACATAGATAATTTGGTTTTATCAACTGAGTTGATAATGTGAATTAGCCACCGTAAAGAGATTCGAAAGCTGACGTTTCGAGCGCTAGCCCTTCGCTCCGACGAAGGGCTAGCGCTCGAAACGTCAGCTTTCGAATCTCTTTACGGTGGCTAATTCACATTATCAACTCAGGAAAAACTCATCCAATCCTTTTTTAAACTGTAGATCTTTGTTTAGAAATTTCAAACGTTTTCGATTATAATTTTGGCTTAATGGTTGAGGAAATTATTGAGCTTGGGCATACTATAAAATCTCGATGTTTCGAATTCGTACTCTGACTCTGGCGTCAGCTCTCAGAGAGTAATTTCTACTAAAATTGAAGTTTAAACCCTGTGAGAGCATTCGATATTTGTTCAGAAATGCGAAGCCATTCTGAATAATGTTTCGCTTTTGTTGTGGACGAATTCTCTTGGCTTCGGCATACTATAAGAACCTCGACTCACGAGCACGGTTGTTCAAAAAACTAGATACCCGGCCTTCAAAAATTCATGAATAATCAATACTTCCGGCAATATCCACTAAAATGATCATTGAAACCTCCCGAGAGTATTAATTATTTCAGCATTTCAAGCTTTGATCGGAAACACCAAATTGCGCAGTTTTAAACGTTTGCTTTAGCTTATAGTTTAGACAACATGAAGGCGAACAGAGATCTTTGTCGCTTTTAAGATTGAACTTCGATTTTTGAAAACTGTTGCCCGTGAGACACAAAGTTTGTACAATTTGCGCAAAACCAAAACGTGGTAAACACTCGCTTGGTGTTTCCGATTAAAACTCGAAATTTCCAGTTGAAATGCACATGTCTTTCTCTAGCCAATCCCTACTCCTGCAAATTTTATCAATGACTTTTTGCTCGCTCTTATCTAGTGCCGTCATGGGTAAAAACAGGCAATATATCAGCATTGTGCATGGGATCACCCTCCACGAGCAACGTCTCCTCATTTATAGCTCGTTAATACTTAAAAATTAATCTTTATTTTTAGAACTACCCAAATCGCTGAAATAAAAATTCTCGCTAACCCTGGGTTAGCTTAATCGGGCTTTGAACAACCCGGCCCTGTTCTAGTACTTGTTATTACGGAAACAGTACGAAATATGCTAAAATGGCTCTCAGATAGCTTTGGTTTTAATTATTTTTTTCCTTTTGTTACTTTAGGGTCCAAGATTCCGTAGCTGATCTACGAGTTTATGGGTAAAGGGTCGGCCTGTTCGTCCTAACATAAAAAACGACCGGAGTTGAAACAAAAACAAAAACAAAAAACAAAGCATAACAAAAGTGACTGAAGTTGTGACAAACTGTGAAATACATTGAACAGTATTCAAGTGAACACTGCATCAAAGGGTGCGCAGTGAGGACGTGAAGTTATCAAACCAAGATAAATATACGTATAATGGAGGTAATTAGAGAAACTTCTTGTCGATCTCGCTTGGCATTGTTTATTTGTAGGGTCTGCAGCCGAAGGAACTGTAAAGCATGACGCTGTACAGTCTGACCAAGTATGATGCTTTTAGGGCAAACAAGAGACCAAGTTATGGACCTTGATATGTGGTTCAAAATCCATACAAACGTCTCTAATTTTAAGAAAGCGTCCGCCAAAACCGTATAAACTCTTAAAATGTTTATGAATTTTGTGACAGCTGTAAAATCTTATCATGCACCTACTATTTGAAAGAAGCTGAAATAAAAATCGCTATGTTTGAAAACTTGAAAACTTGAAAGTTATGCAAACTTGATCCGCTGTTTTGCGACGATCCAAGTGGCAAGAATGAAGAACGGGCACAGCATTGAACTGATGAGTGAGGAATGCAGGGGAAATACTACAGCTCCAAATCAATCCACTGCCATTTCATAGAGGAGTTCCCCCATCCCCGGGCTTCCAAATGTCTAACGGGAAGAGAATGAAGGACTGATGGAGTAGCCTGTTCCAGGCTCTCGGTCAGCGAGGACGATCGAAAAAGGGAGCGGGCGACAAGCGGGATCAGCGGAGCCCATCTGCTTTTTTAATCCTCCACTGACAGAGAGCCTGCAACCACACAGCGGTCAAACGGGGCGCGCATGCGCAGTTCCCCCCAAAACTTTCGCTTAACAAAGTCTTAAATTTTCGAAAATTTTCGCTTTCAAGCCCAAAGTTAAGACAGTCGCTGAAAAGTTAAGCTTTAAACTTCACATATGACCAGGACATTTAGTGATGGACATCCTAAAGTCCTCCCAACTTGTAATTTTCTCTCACAGTACTATTTTTATACCATTTTCCTACAGAAGTCTTGCAGGTTTTCTCTTCAAACTCTTACGAAGTTCGAGGCGGCGAAAACCGGAAGTGGCGTTGGATTTTTGCGTTTAACCGCTGTGTAGCCTGCAACAGGCTCCTGATGGAGTGATGGAGTGAAATCGTTCCACCACTGCAACTTGGAAAATAAGATATGTTTTCAAGTTAAAAATGAAATTACAATATCATATAATGGTGCCGATATTTGTCCCGTTTTCCATAACTATTCCAACATGGCGTCGGGCTAGCTCGGGCGCTCTCGTTCTGCCGACTAATGGGCCCTTTGCAGTTTACGATCACATGGTACAAAAACCGCCATACTGGAGAGCAAACTGCCCACTGGGACCTCCAAAACAAAGCAACTTAACTAAATATTCTTTTGTTCTGGGGGTCCCAGTGGGCGGTTTGCTCTCCAGCATGGCGGTTTTTGTACCATGTGATCGTAAACTGCAAAGGGCCCATTACGAACAGTGTCTACACCTACATAAAGTTCTCACCTACATAAAGTTCTTACTTACTTTACTTACTTACACCCGAGTGAGCGAGTGAGTGAGTGAGTGACATATTTGCATATCGGAGTCTCCGCAACAAACACGTTTCTACGCTTCGCACATCCACGAGTTTAAAAATGATTGAGACCGTTCTGTAAAGTTTCTTTAGGCTATAGGGTACTTTAAATGCGATTCAAAGCAGCTTTAAATTAATGTTTTTTGTACAAGTTTCAGGTTTACTGATCCTCTCTACTGTTAAAAGGTATCATCAGTTACAGCGTTGTTTAAAAAAAACCATTTATCTAAAGAGAGTCTTTAGTCCCATACGATAATTTCTACAGAAAGTTAAACAGATACAAGGATTTATGGCACAATTTGTCAGAGCCATAAAAATGGCAAAAAAGGAAAAGTATTGCAAGCCACAAGGCCATATGTCCGATTCAATAGAATTGAGAATCCAGCCGATAGCGATAGCAAAGGGCAGCCAGCATACTGCAAAGCCTATTACGATAGCAATAGCCATCTTTAACACATTTCGTTCCCTTTGCTGGCGTTTTTGCCCAGTGTTGGCCGATTGCTCGCCTGGAATCTTCTGTGACCTGAGCTTTATATAGATGATAATGTATAGTACAGTTATCAACAGCAAAGGGAGGATAATGAATGTAATTATCATTGACGCGTAGTAATTCTTTAAAGAGAAAGATTTTTCAAAGTATTCATTCCAATGCAGCTCACACGCCAACCCTCTTGGATATTCAACGAGTTTGAAGGCGACGAGCTCTGGGGAGTTGCTAGCCATTGCGACGATCCAAGTGGCGAGAATAAAGAAAGGGCACAGCTTTGAACTGATGAGTGGAGAACGGAGAGGAAATACCACAGCTCCAAATCGGTCCACTGCTATCAGAACCAGGCTCTGAATAGACACAGTAACAGAGATATCTGGCAAGAAGATTACCAGCTTACATAAGGCCTGGCCAAGAGAACCACCAATCAGCCAGGAGTCCGTATACAACAGTTGTATGTCCTTTGGGATCCTAAAAGCCGGAAACAGCAGATCAGACATGGCCATGTTTACGATGAAAAAGTTGATGGGTTTTCTCATGGCTTTCGTTTTGTAGACAATCATTCCGATGATTGTGTTTCCAGCAAGTGAAACAAGAAAAATCAGGCATAAAGCAAAGGTTTTTCCGAATTTTTCTGCTGTAGGATTCCAGTAGCAGGTCGATGGCTGTGTTCCATTTATCGTCGAGTTCCAGTATTCCGACATAATGGTACGGTTCACTTTTCCGCTGTTATGTTCACAAATGAGTTTCTGGTTTGTTTTTATGTGCTACTCAATACGGGATAAGTGCTTAGCTTGTTGTCATTTGCGAGAAAACAATCACTTATTTTCGATATGGCTACTTTCACGATGTGTTTAATGGTAGGCAGATCCCATGCGTATTTACAAGTATTGCGATAACAATTAAGCTTGTTATTTCGTCAAAGTGACCTATCAGCTTGTGCCACAAATTTCTTGTAATTTTATATTTTTGTTATTTTCACTGCTGCTCCAGGCGAATTATCGACAGCTGTTTGTTTTTACCTTTAATTTGTTTGTAGGCTTTAATGAAAAGCCTCCCTTGAAATTTTTTTATCAAGTCGAGTCATGGAGAATAGAGGATGTTCTCGGAGTTAAACTTTAGTAGAGATTTTAATGCCTGATACAATGACAGCGTAAACCCTCTATCAACGACTGCGTTGCAATTGTATTATGAATTTAATCTGTAGAGACAAAGTTTTCTGTAGGGTCACTATTTTCTCAAGTCAGTCTTTACTCAGTCAGATGCTCTCCTTCTGTGCAAACCGAGCATTGCATACTACTTCTTCAACGGTTGATATCATCCGAATCAGATTAAAATTTGGGTTCTATCATATGAGACTCGGTGTTTGCACCTGTCTAGAAAAAGAGAAGGATCTGGGTGGAGACAGGGAGTTTAGTTTGCTTTCTCAAATTAATGAAGCAGCTAAAAAGTATAAAATATTGATGTCAAACAAAGAACTGCTCAATTGCTTTCTTATTTATTCCTTTTCTGAAAACTTCTGCCAGTTTCTAGTTGCAGGATGACTGGAGCAGCTTAATTAACCTTTAGGTGCCTTTCATGATTGCTTTGAATTTTGCCCCGTGACATTCGCATTTCATGTCAGTTATTTCTCTTGTTCATACATGGTTTGCCATTTAGGCTATTCTAAATCCTCATGGTTTCAGATTTCTCTCTCGGAGTTTACCGACTCAAGCAGACGATTGAAATTTGCGATTGAAATTTGCTTTGCGAGAATTTCCGGCCTAACATGAAATATTTTGAAGTAGTTCTTTTCAAAGACGATCATAGCTTGTTAAATAGCTCAAGAACTTCTAGAAGAATTGCAATGAACTTGTGTTATAAATTGCCTTGTCTGGCTACAGCTTTTAGTGTTCGAATAGACTTCCTTTGTTTCTTCGTTCGACTTATTGTAATGCAAATCAGGAAACGAGTGACTGATAAAGAGGATTCCAACCAAATTAAGGTTATTCCTCACAATTGCACTGCGCATCCTTTCTGCGCATAATTTACGGCGTCATTTAGCGCGCCCGCGTGCACGCGCATATTGAAAACATGGCGGATTTGCCTTGATATTGAGCGCTGTCAGTTGGAAAATGGCTATAGCTTACCAACGAGCACGGGCACTCCAACTTTTTTTCAGTCATTGTAATCAACTTATCATAAACATTGCTTGAGGAAAGACTGATCTGATTCCTATTGCTGAAAATTGAATAAAAAAACGAGAATAGCAGCTGAAACTGTGGTCTCTTCTACTTTGCCCTATGGTAACCATGTCAAGAAATTTGGCTGAAATTTTAATCAAGAATTCAGCTTTCTGTCTAAATCAAACTTAAAAAGTTTATTTGTGTCCGATACAATGCATTGACTCCAGTTTAATGCGTGTTTTCATGAGTCTCGGTCACAAAAATTTACAATTATTACTGAGAATGCGTTCTTGTAATAAGCGTTAAATAATGCCAAAATGGGTCATTTTCAATGCCTTAGTGCTCCTTAATGAGTATGGGCACCCCCCTTTTTATTTCAAAATTGAAGTTCTCATATGATAAACATTCAGTGGGCAAAGTTTGAACGAAAATCTATTGTCAGTTTTATTTCAGGGGAATTACCTTAAAAGCGCTGTGAAATGTCTTCAATTTGTTTAATTTAGTACTCATTTCCCCTTCTCACCAGACAATTCACTACTAAGTGTGATCAACTTGTGTCTCAAGTAAATGCACAACTCCGCTATATGATTACCATAACACGAAAATGTTCGCCTCCTTATTTGCGAACAGCGACAGGCTATTTGAAGTTCAGTTAAAACGAACTTTCGAAGCTTAATCATTATAGAAGCTAAGATGTAAATTGCTTGGGAATTTTCCCAAAACATTCCCATTTAGTCTTAGATGACGCATATACGCGGTCTTTAAATAAAATAAAAAACACCTTCCTTGATATCAATCCGATATTCCATGGTACTAAACGCATAATTATTACCACTGCATGTGATTCATGTCGGAAAGGTGTGTTGTAGGCGGTAGTCCGTCTGCAAATATTTAACGCGCTACTCCTTGATTCTGTGCCTGATAGTTTAGTTGGTGATTGCTAATTTATTGAGCTATATATAAATAAACAACTGAATATGACAGGCTTCCACACCTAAACCATCCCACTGAGATCATGTTGTCTCAATGCGATTATTTTGGTTCAATGAAATTTCCGAAAAAATAGTTCGTAAGAACATTTCACGCGAAGAAAGCTGAATCTGATCAGTGTATTTTTGCTGCTTTGAAATACTTCCTTAAACATGTATTTCTTTTGCACACGTGTTGTTTTCTTTCAGAATAGCCGCCCTAAATATTCAATTTGTGCATGTGTCGCTGAATCACAGTTACAAGAGGGTTTACTGTTATACTGCAGATAAACTAAATTGGCACAGTTGTTCAAAGTTTTAAAACCAAAACTGAAAGGTAAAATAAATTTGTTGTCTTTTTAGTGACTGTACATGTCTAACAAAACGCCGATCAAAAGATGTTTTTCCTCGGGGGGAGGGTACGGCTACACGTAGGCTCTTTCTGCTAGCGCTTAGCTTGGCCTTGTTCATAGTTAAAATTTCTTTTTGGTTTCTTTTTCGTGGTTCTGCCTCGTGATCTTTTTGACATTTCCTGTCCCACTAAGTATGATTGGTTTTATACTGGAGGCGCCCTCAAATTCCGCTCAGCCATATTTCCCCGTCGCTTTTTCTGCTTTTCGCTTGAAGATTGATGAGGAGCGACCGTGCCTCATTTATGTTTTTTTAAAAAAGATTTATTTTATTATTGTTATTTTAATTCTTAGAAGCGTTTTCGTCAGAGTAGTTTTTCTTTTCACTTACTAATGTCCCTGTTAGATTTGGATGCTGTATTAAAGCAGGTGTCTGAAGGAAACATATTTGGGCTTCCCACGTGATAACATCGTGCAAATGATTGACAGCGACTTCCTACCCTGTTCATGCTTCCCACAAAGTCAACAAACAGTGAGTTAATTAGGGGTCAGTCTTCATTTTATGAGAAAACTAAGCCAACAAAAACCTCACTGCCTTTTGCGGTAACATATTTGATAAAATAGTAATATAGCACTGAGCTGTTTTTGCAAGGTATATATAATTTCAGTTCATCTGTGTTCCCAATAAAGCTACTGTCACCTGAATTGCCAGCGTAAAACATTAATTTTACTATTCTATTTTTTTTCTAAATTTTCTGCCTTCCTTTTCCTTTTTTGATATTAGTTCAAAGATAACGAACTACTGAATTTATTGACTTGATGATTTTGTTTCATTTTAACTCTAAAATAGCTCATTCAGCGAGAACTTTGATCGCTAACAGTTTATTAGCAATTACGTGCTCATCTTGACGAAAACGTTTCCTCATTTGTTTTATGATCGCCAACCGTGTAAAAATTCTTCATTTTATGTCGTATTGATTGCAAAATTACCCTCTTAATTGGCTCCTTTAATTAAAGGTTGATTGTTTACGTTAAGAATAACAACTTTTCGCTCGTCAAAAGGGTTTGCGGGTCTATTTGGACTCAGCCAGATGTGTTTAATTAACCGAAGAAGGAAGTGGGGGTGTTTACGTTTTGACGCCTCAAAACTGTCGTCAGAAGTAGGACTGTCAAATACAATTGTTAGACAAATCACATGCAATAGTTGCTAATTAGTTTTTAGCTATTATTAGGCGCATTAGGTTCAAATAAAACCTGAGCCGCGAGGGGAATGGTGAGTAGTCAAATTGATTGGTCAATTTTCCTCGCGACTTTGCCGCTCGCGGCTTCACCTCTAGTTTGTGCGGCTCCGCCGCCAAAGCAAAAGCACTCACGCGCGATATCCTGTCAGCTAAACTGGCAAGTTGAAGATCTAAGATTGATTAAAGTATAGCATTTTTGTACAGTTCAAAAATCTTATTCAACGGTTCAAAGCCCATGGTTACTTCCGCCACCTTAAAAGATCTAGAATTTTAAGTCGTTTCAAAAAATAATCAACAGAGCTCAAGGTTTCGAGATATAATAAGTGTGTGTTTTTATTGCTTGAATTCTACAATGAGAAGCATGTTTCTTTTTTTTCAAAATCAATTCAAATTGTTAGATTACAAATTTAATTTAAGTGCCGTTGTATGTTGACATCAGTTGTGACTCCCTCGACTCGCACGCCCCAAGTTTGATCTGCCAATCAGTGTGGGCGAAAACACCGATATTTACCGGTGGTGTGTAAAATATTTGATGACAAATTCTGGTATTGCTTGACAGACTCTGGAAACTTTATCTTTTGTTTGTTGGCTGGGTAAATCGCCTGTGTTGTACATAGGAGAAGTCAAGCGATTAAAAGTCATTCTGTGTCGGCCAAAATATAGGTGTCGCTGTGTTTTTCACCCTTGCTGATTTTAACCAATCACGGGGCGTATTATAACTGGAATAATTCCGCTATTATGTCACTGTTTTGTGTTCGTGCCCACGGCACCAGTCAAGATTACTTCAGTTATTTTCTCTGGTGCTTTCAAGCGTTCTGGTGGATATTAGGCTTTTTCAAAACTAAAATGTTGTAGCTGAAAATAATCCTTTTCAGCAAAATTTGGAATCAAGAAGCCATTTAAGGTAAGTGTGGTACTTTCAAGTTTCTGTGCTGTCTATTTGAGGTTTAAAACGTTCAAATGTTGCACTGACTTTCTAGTTTAGAGGCATACCAGTTCTTACACCTATAAAGTACACGCTTCAATGATCCCAGTCATTTCAACTGTTGAATACTTGATTGGACATTTTGTTTCTTTGCTCGTGGAAATTTGTGATATTCTGAGCTTTATTTTAAGACATTTCCTGACAGAACCAGAGGTATCAGCTGCAAAATTAGTCCATCTTTTTCCAGATTAGGTTAGAAAATTGAGTTGTTTTGGTGTTATGTTAGTTGTTTTTTCGCTACCCGTTTGCACTTAACACGAGAATTCTCATTTGCTTGCAGGTTTGCCAGCTTAATCTCATCCCGTAGCACGCTGATCGGCAACACTGCTCCGCCATGTATAGTCTCAGATTTCTTACGACACTCAGTGTTTTCCTAGGATTTTGTATTTTGTTTGTTGAAATTCGACCATCCTATGCCATGCCAATAGAAGGAGGTGAGAACATTTCATGACAGATCATGTGCGTGTGTTTGTATGTTTATCACATACCTGCACTCTGATATAGCTTCTTTTCTAGGGCTAGCTATTTTTAGATTGTAACCAGTTTTAAGACAATTCTGGACAAAAGTTTTCACAAATTTTAAAATTTAAACTCAACAAGTCATCTCTCGTCTTTCTCTTTTTCCCAGACAAAGGTAATGGTAAAGGTTGTTTGTCTTTATTCGTTGGTTGTTTGACCAAATAACATCTGAACGCAATAATAAGCCGGTCACATGATAGGTTTATAGAAAGTAAAAACGAGCGCCAGCGCGAGCACTTGCACTCACGCTGTGCTTGCGTTTCGCTTGTGTTTGCTTGCTAGAAAAAACCAGGCGTTACTTTCTCCTGTAATGCCACTCATATTTCAGACAGGTGACGTGAAGGGAAACGATCAACTATAAAGTGTATTGTCTTGACGCGTTGCCTAATTCTCCAAACAAACACCTCCAGTGACACACGACAGTTTAGTATGGAGAAGTAATACTTTAAGCTAGCTTCTGAACGAGGTGTAGCGTTTCACAGTCTTAATTGTCTTGCAGAAATTGCGTTGTTTAACATTCGCTTCTTTTGTTAATAGATTCAAGCCACAAGATCATTGTAACACTATCGATTAGGCTGGACGTTATTTTAATGAAAGCATGTTAAGCGTTAAAAGACTACATGTCTGAAAGTGTTTGATTTCTTCGCAGACAAAAATATTGACAAATATCAAGGTATATTCGACCTGATAGCCCAAAGGCTACGGAATTTGAGTCAAGTAAATAGAGGAGATGATGATCAAAACATTCGAAAGTCATTTCTTCCTTCGACAACGCTTGGCAACATGATGAATCAAAGTTCAGTGGCACAAAATACTACCAATGTGAACAATACGGCAGGGTTGAGAGGCGCCACACAAAAGCATCAAATAAACGATGAAAATAGTCGAAGATCATATGTTCCTACGGCGGTTAGTTACACGGGAAACTTATTGGTGGGGAACCCACCAGCGACAAACCAAATGGCGGGAAGATCACCGAGCGGAAATCAGCTGGTGGGAAATTTTCCCGCCAGAAATCTATCGGTTGGAAACCAACTGACCGGAAATTTTCCCGCGAGAAACCCAGCGGCTAAAAACGAATTGACCAGAAATTTTCCGATGGGAATCCGACAGGTAGCAATTTTACCAAATGTCACGAAGCCAGCGTCTAATTCTTTGACAAACAGGGGACAGACTAGCGCTTCAGTGTTCCCCACTTCTTTAAACGACGGTCCTACTTCTCATGAAGACCGGAGTGGCTTGTATACCAATTTTTACCAGCAGCCATTGACTTACGATAGGAAAGATACAATTTACCGCCAAAATGTGCCCGTCTCCAACCACTACAGTCAAGGAAATGCCAATGTTTATGGAACTATTGCGTCTTCATCGGCGGAGGCTAGAAGGAGAGGATTCATCCCACCTTACCAATATACTCAAAGCTATCAAAATTATCAGCAATCGATGGGTCACAGGGTACCTAACTACCAAGAGTATTCTAGCTATTCAGGATACCCAAGCAATGAGCAGCAACAATGGAGACGTGGCTACTCAGCAGGACCTGGTTACCAAGTCAGTTATCCGGGAATATCGCAACAATACAAAGATCCTCGTGAGCGAGTCCCAGTACTTCTAGATAAGAAATGGTCCGTGCCAGTGACAATAAAAGAAAGTGTAAATCACATTAACAATAAACATGACGACTCGTCATTGCCAATGTTATCAACTATACAAAGGAAACTCCCAGAGAAACCTGTCAGAAAGAGCAAATCTCCTAGGATCCAGTCCCTTCCTGTCGATAGTATTCCGAGCTCCGGCTCGGGGTCGGGACTTGACGTCATGTCTGATGAATCTGACAACGCGAATACTACCGCTGACATTCAAGAATCAAAGGAATTTAGTGGCAGTGGAAGCGGTGACGACGATGAAGATCTAAATGGCGATACTTCTAATGTGGCCTTCATGTTAGCTGGCACGCACAATGAGCGCGTTAAGCCTCCCTCGTTTCCATTGCCTGGTCTCCCGATGAAATTGACAAGGAAACAAGCTCTTGATATTTACAAATCAGCTTTGTACTTCGCTGGTTTATTACGGGAAGGTAAGTGGTGTATGAGTACACGGCACAATGACACCAAGAAACTCGGTTTGCGTACAAAATGCGAAAGTTCATGAAATCAAGTTAGGCTATCAGTGTTTTCAGGGGCATCTTGCACCGTTAACAAAGTTCTTTAGAATTAGCCAAACGCCCTTGGGCCTAGGAACAAAAGAAATGCAGTTTAACAAGCAGAACGAATGAAGATAGAGGTTTTATTGAGATCCAGGTCAACTCAGTTTTTTGTCCGCTCCGTTACCTTAACAACAAAAAAGATCACTGCATGTCAAGGAAGAGCGAAAAACTCGTGGAAAGATATATATTCATAGACTTGTTTCTCAAAGAAGGAATTAATCGTTCTTACAGAGGAACTTGTTGGTCTTGTCGCCGTTACGTCTTGACTACTGACAGGAAATGGTTACGAATAAGCAATATTCAGTACAGTGAACAAACAGAAATTCAAGAAAGGAAGGCCAACAGACTAACTCCAACGACAGACGCATAACTGAAAACTCATCAAAGAAACTATGCACTGGTCATTCAAGGATTGGCGAACAGTTAACCCTACAGAGCGATACAACAACGACAAGGACACTTCCCTTACATGACACATCAGCCGCCTCGACTGGAAAGACTACACTGCGACGGAGAATGACGTTACAGTCCACTTCAGTCTAATGCTCACAACGGGAATAACGAAACACTGACGAAAGACTTTCCTTCTTTTCATGGACTGTGTTGACAATCGTTCTTTTGAGTTTACGCGCTGAACAGAATTAAAGTTTGACTAATCCAGTCGAGAAATAAAGTTACAAAACTTGAGTTATGACGTTTGATACCTTTCACTGTTGATCATAAAAAGTGTTGCCATGACAACTGCCTGATGTTAACCTGATATTTTTAAACCTTAGTGAAACAAACGAACAGTGGTGTTGATTGTTATTCGCTCTTTTGAAAGTATCGGGTCTAACATTGAACTTCTATGTCTCTCTTCTGCCAGATAACTTAAACAATGACAAAGCAGGATCAGGTAATGACGTCATAGATGACGACGATAGAGATGATACTAAAATCGATGACGAAGATGACGATGATGATGCTAACAACGACGATGACGTAACTATCACTGACAATGACGTCAAAGAAGCTCTAGCTGCGTCAAGTGGAGAGTTGCCCGCAAGCGGTCAACCAATCAGCGACGCAGAAGCGTCTGGTAGCCAATCAGAGGCTCCTGTCCCCCAGTCACAGAGCAAAGACAACGAGACTATTGTAAAAGGCGAAAGCGAGGATCAGAAGACAGCAAGCGATTTGCAGAAGCTCGTCAGCGAGCCACCAAAGGAAGCCGTCCAGGCTCCACCCCCAGACAATTCGGCCCAGAAAGTCGAGGAAGACGCTCCTAAAGAAGAAGATGCCGATAAAGAACAAGGCAAGACTGAACAGGTTGAAAATGTTGAAGATATCAACGCTGAGACTCCACCACCACCAGACAGCGACAAACAGGCTACTGATTCTACCGTGCAAGACGATGATACACCACCACCCGATGAAACCCAACAGATAAAAGAAACTCAAACAAAGTACGCTGAAGACCAACAAGAGGAAAAAGCTCTATCTTATCTAGCAAATGGTAAAAAGTTGTTCTATAATCAGATCGTCAGTTTTTCGTCAATGGTTTTAATTTTGACAGTTGTTTTAAGTTCCTGGTTTGAGTTAATCTCATCATAATAGTCAAATTATCGCCTCTGGCCGAACAAAACAAGCGAAAATGGTACACCCAATAAACCAATCAAAACTCCAATAAGAACATGAAATGAGTAAATTAAAGTTTAATAAAAAAAAATTAACTAAATAATAATTTGAGACAGATAGTACTAAATTTTCTACAATACTGTTTTTAGCTCGTCAAAGCGGAGTTTACTCATCACCGTCCCAAAGGACTGTCATATGCAAAGACACGACCCAGAAAATCTCCTGCCCACCCCAGCAGAGGATAAGAATTTTAAACGCTGATTATGGTGATACGGGTGATGTGGGATGTCTGAAAGCAGCCAATCCGATGCCGTCCGGAATGTGCCGCACGCCCGGAGCGTATGAGACGGTGAAGAGACAGTGTGATGGCTTGGAAGACTGTGATTTGTTCGCTAGTAATGGCGTGTTTGGAGACGCGTGCCCCGATGCAAACAAATACCTGGATGTGAACTATGACTGCTTAAATAATCCGGGTGAGTTGATGGAAGGTTATTCGTCCCTCTCTGGGGGGACTGCCTAGTAAATGGGGATAGGGTTGTATGTTCAATAGAGTTACTAGAATGGGGTCACACATTTTTGGGATTTTGGACGCGAGAAAATTTTGGCTAGTACTAGGGGATTTCAAAATGGGAAGATTGGTAGTGAAAAAGCTGTTACAGTTTTTCATTCAGTTTAACAAATGTGTCACATCATTTTAGGCCTATTTTGTAGTTTTAGCCCCCGCCGTAATTGCCTCGCATCCACGTTGGATTACATAATATTGCAAATGAGAAAAATTAACCGTGAAAAGGGCTATTGGACACGGAATAGACTATCATAACGGTAACGGGTCAGGGGTTTTGTGAGGTCAGCGGCACATACCCAGCGAAAGTTGACCCAAGTGTCCTCCCCCAGGCTATTCTCGTTTCCAGAGCCCTCCATTTTGTTGACGTGCTCAGTGCAGACTGACATAGCAAGTAGCTCTGGGACAATAAAGATGGGAAGCTACGTCAGGTTGCTAAAGGTGTGAGATGTGGACGTTTGGTGGGGGCCAGGAAATATCGTAAAATAGGGATTTTAAAAGGTTATAATTCTGCATTTATTCACGTAATATGGGGCTTGCACAGTCCTAATTTGGAAGTCATGCTTCCGGAGATATTTGAGGTTATAACTCAGCCAGGGGCTCAAATTCTTGACTTTTACGCATTATTAAATAGAAAGTTAATACTAGTCTTCCCCTGAGCTAATAGAGCAGCTCGATAATGCATGAAGTGAAATGGGGCAAAAGAGATCGAACCTTGCAGTTCTTCATCTGGAGTGAAATTCATTTGATTTTCTTGTGTCTAATTAAATTTAAATCTCATTCGAACCGCTTGTGAAAAACTTAAATCTGGCAAGTACAACTTTATCCCCTGATTGATACCTTTCACAAGTACATGCAGTTCAGCTCAATTTTAGCAAATAGTTCGGTTCGAGGAAAAAAGAGAAAAAGTTTCTTTTGCAGGTATGAATGTAACCTTAATTAGATTTACGAGTATAATCCCTGAGACCACGCCCTGGTTTAAAATTACTGCCATAGTATTTTTGCGCTATTTTTGTGCTTAAAATATCCCCCAGGTTCCCGCCCTGTGTCTAAATAAAGCCATTTGGAAAAGTCTGTTATGACTTGATTTCCAACAGCCAATCACACTCGAGATAAGTCATTAACTACCTGCAAAATAGACACTTCTGTAAAACATGTAAGCTCGCGTAAAAACATATTGCTGAAGTTTGGAAATTCGATCCTGGGGTGTTTCGAACAAACGACATGAGGAGTTTATTTATCGACGTTTTTGCATTCTTTGTTTCTTTTGCTTTTTTGAACATTGTTGGCGCAGGTATTTCAAAAGTCGTGTTACGAAATTCATCTGGCCATTGCTTTTGCTAAAATATGAACGGGAGTCCGGACAAGTTGATAATTTCTCGTATTCTTTTTCAATTTCGTAGCTCCTTCGTTTCATTGGTACGATCTTTGGAAATATCATTCTAAACCTCAACACGAACAAGGTTCTCAATAACACGTTTCGTTAGATAATGCCGCATTTGCGATGTTTGTGATTTACACCCATGCGTCTAACATTTTTGGAAATTTTATGTTGATGTTAATAGCACACAAAAAGTTTGAACCTCCACCTCCTCCACCTCAACAAGTAGAGAAATCTTCTCCTGGTCTTCGACCTATTATTCAATTGCCACAGTTCATCTTTCAAGGTGTCTTGTTTTTGTCTAAGTGCTTTTGTAAGCTTTTTCAGTGAAATCAGCCATCATTTAAAGCTTATTTAATAACGGTATGTTTCTTCGCTTCGTTTTAGTACCATATCCAGCCGCTCCCGCTCCAGGATACAATCAAGGTAAGAGACAAGTTGCTTGTTCGTAAGGACTAAATTGATCATTCTTTGTTTCTAATTCTAACAGTAAATCGTTGATAAAAAGTATCTCTTCTTGGTGGCTTGACCATATGCACTCTACAGGTTAATCCAACACAAAATCGGAAACTTCATGACCACGAAGATACTTGAAAGTTGAAAGAAATGAAACGAAATGTAGATTGTAACAAATTTATCACTGCTCGGGAGCAAAAAATTAGACTGCTTGACAAATTCAAAGGCAATTCTATCTTATATTCCCGTATACTGGCTTCCGAAAATGTTTACCACAAACTGTGACCTGCGAGAAGAAGACAACCTCAATTGACATCTGGTGGCCAGAATGTTTCGGATGGCATTATCTTTTGACAATTGGTGTTTTAGAGCTCTCGTAATTATTGTAAACTTACATGTTTTCTCGATTGCATGTGAGTAGTATTTTGTTACTTTGCTGGGTATTGAATAAGATAAGAGACAACAGTTTGAATACAGGCGTGGTCATTATACCTGATAATCGATATCCTCCTTATTCTCTTACTTTAATCTTCATTGCACGCCTGTTTTAATTATTTTAGTCTCGTAGCAAGGCTTCTTTTTCACTTAAAACCTTATATGGCTTTTCTATCTCTCAACATAAGACATTTTAACAAACAGTGGTAAGAATTTTGAATTAGGCCACAATTTAGCCGATATGGCTTTTCGTAATGCGGTTTGCCTGTTATTCACACTGGTAGACGATCGCAAAACGCTTCCCGTTTTCATCAAGAGCGCTTACACTTGAAATCAGAGCATTGCCTTATCCGACTAGACGGCGAAAACGCCGCGGAGCGTTCAAAAACGTGTCAGTGTGGACGGTTGGCTAAAAACAGATTGCTTATGGCATGTTTCCACCTTTACTTTACCTATATGTGGTTTTCCTTTATTGTATCAACAGCTAGTTACCAGCCCCCCTCGCAGTATGTGAATCCTCCGCCTCCGCCAGTCGCTTATGCCCCAGCTCCCTATCAAGGTGAGTGCTACAACTTCTCGTCTGAATCACTACAAACGCATGTGCAATTGACCAATCAGAAGCCAAAATATTCAACGAGCGCAAAGTGAGGGAAGCGCGCGATGCCACATTTGTTTTGTTTTATTAGTTATTGCTTTACATAGTTATGGTAATGTCTTATTTGGCACGGTTTCTCTGTTATTTTTAGCTCCACCTCCTGCGGCATATGCCCCTGCAATGGGACTCCCGAATCTTTTACCGCCAAGCCCGTATGTAGCACCGGACCCATGCAATCCGTGCAATACGTGCGCCCAGTGCTCGTTACCAGTCTGCAGCCCGTGTACTCAGGCATGTCACGCGTTGACATGTCCTCCGCGCATCCCAGCTAAACTACAGCCTTTGTGGCAACAATGGAATGAAAGAACCGCAGGTAATAAAGAATCCTTTTGTACCGAAATCCGATATTTGCGCAGTTCACACTAGCGACAAAACGACGTAATAAGTTATGCCGTAATGTGAATATCGCATAAAAATCGATTAATTAAGGAAAAGATCATTTTTCTCCCTTATGTTACTGAGTCTGTTATGTTGTTGTCATGTCGTTATGTTAGGATTTTCATGACGATATTTCATAATGACATAGTTCCCTTCTTATGAACTAGGCTTTTAGTCGCCATGGAAACCATAAGCACGTACGTTACTTGCTTTTGGGTTTCAAAGATGTGCTAATAGTAATCAGTATAAATTTACCGTAGTCTATTGTGAATTCGTGAATTTGATTGGCTATATTACCGTCGACTATCTGCTGATAGTCAACAGTTACGCATCAGTGCACATCGCGCATCACGTTTGAACCTGATGTAACATAATAAAACAGTTCTTTTCTACGCGATACTTGACTTTTTTTTCTTTTTATGCAATGAGACTACGGTAAATTTATACTAAAACAATTAGACTACTCGCCCTCGTTTTCTACAAGCGATAGTCAACTCGGCTGCGCCTCGTTGACTATCTCCTCGTAGAAACGAGGGCTCGTAGTCTAATTGTTAATTAGAATTTATGTTTGCGTTATTGTATTTTGACTCATACTGAGGGCAGGCGAAAATATAACGAAATACTTAGCCATTGTACTACTACACCTAACCAGTCTGAACAGTTTATAAAACCACACCTACGTAGTTCTCTCATTTTTACCAAGGTTAACGTATACCATCATTTCATTTCAATATATACACCTGTTAACTTTTTTATTTACGGTTTAATAATTTTGTTTTACGAACCATTGGAAAGAGTATTTAAATCTCAAGCAACTTTTATGGCCTTGTATTCCAGATATGAGCCGAATGGAAATGGCAGCGCTCATCATTTCTCCTCTACCAAAACTTGCCGCTCCCACAAAAGCACCGGAAACAACCGAGGCGTCAGGTGCAGCTGAGGGGTCTGAATCCGAGTCAGGTGACGAAACCACTGACGAGGATGCTCTGTACGAGGCGAGCAAGAGGTCTGGTATCCAACGAGTAAAATCACAGCCAAAATCGAAAAAGACTACTTTGACTGCACATAAAAAAGCTCATAATAAGGAGGAGAGCGAGCAAGGGTTTCTAAGAAACAGTGATTTAATGGTCTCTTCTGGAGATGCAAGCAGCGGCTCATCAACATGAAGTGTGGGGATAGAAATACTCTGAGTGCTCCTTTGAACAAGACCATATCCAAGAGTACACCCGAAATACTCGGTGCCACCGTAACCTTTGACGCATAGTGAAGTTATGAAACGATGTGGAACGTTTTGACATTAGGGAACTTATTTTGTTGACCTGGCAAATGAAAGTCGCAAGGAGACTTCATTGCAAGTGTTTGCCACTGTGCGAACCACTGAGATGTTCGTTTATTTAGTCGATACTGCCGAACAGACGTAAAAAGTAGAAGAATGCAAATTAATGTTGTTTGAAAATAATATAAAACAAATCTGGCGTTTCCCAATCACGAGAAACTTCAAAATAACTAGCTAGCTCACAAACTTGGCATTTGCATGGAATGTGATTATTAGACTCTGTAAAGTAATTTGGACGGTCAAGTAACGCCCCTTCTGGTGTTGCGTGACAGCCAAAACAATGTCTGCGAACTGCAATGCCTCTTGCAGAAATCCCCAAAATTCAAAGATATTATGATGTATAAAGTTGTATTTTTTTATTTGAAACGGGGATTAAGGCGTAAAAGAATGGGATCTACTAAGCTGCATTAGTTACATATTACTGAATGAGAAAGACTACTGACGTGACTGTGAATATATTTTCATTCACATGTAACATTATTGTAAATAAGATTATCAAGATGTTGGTTGGAAAACTTTATTTTTAATAATAAACCACTGAAAACATTTTAGCTCACGCAGAGGACTAATTAACCTTCTTTTCGTAACTTTCCTTCATACCCTGAAGACTATACCCTTACTTCTCCACAATATCTTCCGCATGCCATTTATTATTGAAGACAGTCCCATGGCCGCGGTAACCTGTGTTCGTTGACTCCTTTTGACATTTCAAAACACTTCAAAACGCATTTTAAAATAAATCTCGTGTTCTTACAGCAAATCCTGCTGAACATATCAAGACAATATAAGGACAATATGAAGACAATATCAAGACGAAGTTTGTAGTACTTTTTATTTGCTTTGTTTTCCTCTTTTTTATTTTATTCGTAACTTATTGTACAAATGAACGTGAAAACTTACGAAACGTAGTGCCAAAACAAGATTCAAAATACAAAATGAATGTCAAATCGCATAAGGGATGAAAAACCGGTACTAAACCTTGAAATGTTAATTTTTAAGATAACAGCACAAAAAATGCTCCCGCGCCCATTGGCTAATTTTTATTGTCAATAAGCGGACAGACATATGAATTTATAATTTATCCGATGCGGCAACGAGCAAGAGCGGACAATTTGACAGTTTGTTATCGTAAAAAAACAAATCGACGTCAGATTTTCATGCGTCTGTCCTGTTATAGACAATAAATTTCGTCATAACATTGTCAAAGTGGTATGCGGATCAACTCGGCTATCGCCTCGTGGATCCACAGCTACATTGACAATGTTATGGCGAAATTCATGATCAATAATAGGACAGACACATGAAAAACTGACGTCAATCTGTTAATACACGTGTTCCACTCAGTCAGCGACTTAAATTTTCTCAGATTTATTTTGTTTTTATTTTGAATTAGCTACTCTTGTGACGCTGATCAGGTAAAGAAGTAGTATATTGAGACGAACATGTTGTATCTTTACTGTGAAATTCACTAAACCATGTAAATAAATGAATTCAGAAATTTGTTTAGTCTATTGTTTATCGCTTTCTTTCAGTGGCTTCTTGGGTCATTGCCTTTTTCTCACAGGTGCCTAAATATCATCCTATGTTACCTGGTAAAGCTCGCCAAAACTGTCTGGCCGAGTTTTGAGGGTCATCTCTAAAACTAAGTTGTCTCCAATCGGTTCACTGACTGACAAGAAGTGAAAAAAATACTTGTAATGAAAAAACGTCTGAGTGCAAGTCCAACTTAACATCTAACGGTGCTTCTCTTTACAATTGAAAGAGAAACCAGTAGCGCAATTTTTTTATGTTCTTGTCAACAGTTATTCAATGACCGGAAGACAGTACATTATTGTGACTTGACAATGAATAAGTCAGTAGTGTCTAACAGACCTTTTTTGTTTGTTTATCGTCTTGTTAAATGATATACTACATGAGATCCTTATTCAATGGTTGGTCTCGCGAACTTTAAAGGTGAATCCTTGTTTAACAAAGCTAATAAGAAAGTTGACTCAAGTTGAATGATACACGTCTGTAGTAGAAACATAGTTTTATGGTCAGAAAAGTATTGGCCCATTTGTCTGTTATCATGACCATGAAAACTTGGATGTCTTTTTAATTTTAGCTGGGATTTATTTGACTGGAGTTGAGAGAGTCTACGTAGAAATGACTAGGAATTGTCGCCACAAACTTTGAAAGCAGCCCCAAAATAGAACCAGAAGAGCGTTTTGTGGGCGTGGTTTGTATTTATTTTCACCCCTAGGAGATACCAAGTCTAAAAAGATAATTTGTTGCTGTCATCCGTTCAGACTCAAAACTCAAACAGAGGTCGCTCACTGAGAGGTGCCAAATGCTTGATTTTAACCCATAAACGCTACGGCGGTCACTCCCATCACATCTCAGTATGACATGTCGCTCCCCACTGGGATTGATACAGTTACAATAGAGATTTAAAATGTTGGGAAGATTGAATAAGTTTAAAAAAAATCACTGATTTTAACTGTTCTCGTGCAGTTTTAGTGGACATTACTGATGCAGTTTGACTGTCGAAGTATTGGGCCATCAATCTACTATTTGTGAACATTTGGCCATTTTTCACGTTCAAAGAAATTTCACATAGACCTACCTAATGACAAACTAGCTCAATAGCTTGCAACGGTCGATCGTTTTCACGTCCTGTAGAATTGATTAAAAAAATCAATAACTGCTCCTTTATTCTTCAAATGGAGGCATCAAATACCCTAAGAACAAGTTTAAGTGATTAATTGTTTTAAACAGTTTTAAATGTTTTCCAAATTTGTGAATTGGTTATACAAAAGACAAGCTTGCAAATTAATTAATTTGTTAACTTGAAAGATGAAAGTGCTGCTTAAGACAGATAACCCAATCAATACTTACACCATGAACCGCAGTTGACAATCTTTAATTGAATCACGAGCACAAAACAAGCAAATCTCGCCCACTCATTTATCCATTATGTATATTTTTACCTTTCAAGGAAACTGTCTTATCCTTTTAGTTGGAAATGGGCTGTGACGTGTTTTTCTGACCTTGTTTGTTTCAAAGAATCGGTTTAACATCCAAAACTTTACGCTTAATTGTGACAAAAAAAAGCAAATTCAAAGATAGATTACCCACTCGGTTGTCTGTGCAGACTGATTCAGTTCTGTGTCTTGATGATCAGTGACCTTTGTCGACATGATATTTGTCATGGTTTCACAAAAAGGGCGTGTAGTAGCGCTGAGTTGCACTTCTCACATTGAAAACGGTAAAAGAAGGCATTGTTTTTGCGCTGTGACAGAAGGGAAACCACTCAGTCTAACAACGTTAACGAAAGATGCATTGCATTTCAAGGGCAGGTATTTTGGGTCCAGGTCAAAACAAGACTTTTTACGAGCGAAAGTTTCCTTGTGATAGCATTAATTTTCTGGTAACCTTTGTATTTAGATAAAGCTAGTTTATACTGAGCGAGATTTTGAATGGAAACATTTAAAGGAATTGAAGGATTTTCAGTAATAGGCGATAGAGATTGAATAAACTTCCAAAGCGTCTTTTTCCCCTCATTAACTTCTGGTGTTCCCTTGTCATTTGCTAACGACACTACTGGTGAATACTAAAATATTAACGATATGCACTGACCTGATGCGAGATACTGAGCTTAGAAAGTGACCTTTTGAAAAAAACAATCGAAACAATACCATCACCAAAAAAACAGTATCACGTCGATGAATATTTCTGGCTCAAAAATACTCTTTGCAAGTGCCAAAGTCTCACTTTGTTCCCCGAAAAGGGGCTTACGCGCGAAATGCGAATCACCTCACAGCCCGTGAATAATTAACACGCCACGGTCCTGACCTGAGTGAATCAGGGATTACAAAGACTAGTGAATAATTTAACGTTTCCGGGACCCTGGCATAAAACGTTTTATTTCAGTTTATCATAATTCAATCCGTATTCAAGGAGGTAGCCTCAGAGAGACGGTAAGTTGGGTCATCGTTATAATAGCGAATTGATTCGTTTTGGTTCAACGCAAACCAATAGAGGGGTACATGAAGCAGCTAATAGAAAACTAGATGAGAGAAAAACGTGGTTCATGTTTTATTACGATATAATAACTCGAAGACTTAACGCTTATCTCAGACTTGAATGACAGAAGAAGTATTTAGTTAAGCGATGGTAGATAACTTTCTTATCACATTCAACCAAGTCTGAACTTTGTGAATATGCTAAAGCTAACTTCAGTTTAAAAGACAAATCGTTTCATCTGTTGAAATCTAACTTATCACTATTCATGCATTTTCTCAGCCCATCATGGCTCCAAAGGCGTTATTAGTGTGTCTTCTAATTGTGGCGGTTGCCTTCGTCGAGGCTGGAAAACACCCAAAAGCTAACAAGATAAAGAAAGGTGAGTTTTGTCTTTAAATTCTCTTCAGAATGGCCCTTACGGGTAGCTCGATTTAAGGGAATAAATCTCCGTAAATGAAAGTAGTGGTAGACGATGGAAAGAAAATCGAAGTTATCATGTTCAATGGCAAAATAAATGATGGAAAAAATACCTGGACGATTTAATCTACATTATTCTTAGATCTGTGGACTTGCGGTTCACGACCCTCTAGGTATGTCATCATATTTCATGATCGCATATTTTGTGAAACAAGGACAGATAAAACACAATTATTGACAAGTTTTTGGTGAATTTAGACTTCAGGGTTATTCTTCTTGATGAATACGTTGCTTGAAATATCAAGCCGAGCAAGCCCACAAAGTTATGAGAAAGTGTAACAATTAAGACGTAAACTGGCTTTGAAAAAGTTTCAGATATATTTAAAGGGCGCCAAGAAAAAATTTTGGCCACACGTAGTCCACCTTAAACCACCTGTCAAGGGAGCCAGTTAGTATAAATAGTGCAACTGGACTAAATCTGGTGGGTAATTGACTATAAGAAGAACTTTAAATAGCTAAAAAATGATCTAAATAGCATTCCTTTTTCTTTATCTTTCCTTTAGTCAAAAGCAGTCAAGGATCCAAGAAATGTGGTCCCTGCTCAGTAATCTCCTGCGCACCTTCATGCCCACCGGCGTGCTGTGCTCCACCCCCACCCCCACCGTGCCCACCTCCTTGCCCTCCCCCATGCCCTCCTCCATGCCCACCACCTCCACCGCCATGCCCTCCTCCTTGCATGACCCATAGTATACAGCATTCTCACAGCCAATCATGGGCACCGGCTCCTCCGCCACCCTGTCCACCACCATGCATGCCGCCAGGTCCCCCTCAGTCTGTTCACCACATCCATCATGTAACTCATCATCATATGCTGCCTCCTCCTCCTCCACCCCCACCACTTCCCTGCCCTCCACCATGCCACACTGCTAGTGTTATGCATCATCATACCCACCAATGGGCACCTGCTCCCCCTCCACCCTGCCCACCCCCATGCTCCCCACCGGTCCACCACAGAGAATCCACCACGTTCACCAGGTCGTCCACCATATTGTGCACCCACCACCACCCCCACCACCACCTTGTCCTCCACCCTGTGTCATGACCTGCGCTCCATCTTGCCCAGTGTCTTGCTGCAAGAAGAACAAGGTCAAGGCCGAGGATGATGGCTCTGCCGAGGACCAAGTCGACGACGACGACGACAAGGTCGGGAAAAGAAGGAAGATGAAGCTGACAAGCAGGAAGACAAAGAGGAAGAAAAAACAAGAAGCGAAACAAGAGGACAAACAGGAAGATAAACAAGAAGACAAGACTGAGGAAAAAAAAGGATGATAAGAAAGAGGAAAATGACGATGACGATTAGCTTAACCGAGCTTCATAGTTAGGTTTCATTTCGGTGTATGTTACACGAGGAGTTTAGCGTCCTGAAAGATGCGCTTGTGACGCATTTTACCTGAAGTACGCATGCTCGTACGCTTGTGAATAAACGCAATCCTCGATCCACCATTGTGAAGTTTGCAGAAAAAAAGTTGTACATGTGGTTATTGATGTTTAATTAAAGGTGAAGCGTTTTAAACTAAAACTTGTTTCTTGACTATTTGAGTGGTAATGTAAATTAAGTGTCATTGATCGAAGTTTATAGTTAAAAATCAGTTGCTAAGGACCAAAAAGCAACAGCAGAAACAACGACGACACTTTACTAGAGTAGAAAACAACCAAGAAATTAAGCTTGAAAATTAAAACTCATCATTGAAATGTTTTCCAACGCCTGAAATGAAGATCTTCCCCACATCCCCATTTTCCAAAGATCTCTTTAGCCAAAAATGAAACCCACTGACCCACCCGACCCTAAATTGTTTTGGGTACTACCTTCCCACTCCACCCGTCCTTTACGTTCAATTCTCCAACAGATATATGTTTCTAAAAAATGGCTTATTTTACGCTCAATTTTGTATGGAAATCAATATTTATAAAGCTTTACTTTTCCCATGTGTTATTGCATAAATGTACTCTGGACCCGAAAGGAAACACAATTTTTTTTGCCTTCATCAGTTTTAAGTCACAATTAAATCATAACGGTTTTTAGGTGCCTATATTCTGTAAATTCTGTAATAATTTCCCCCCTCTTTGGACGATGAATAAATTCTAAAGACAAATTCTTTAGCGGGCATTGTTGCCTTATTCTTGTTTCTTGGTAGTCTAACGGTATCTTTAAACTTAACACGGGTCATAAAATAAATCGTTAAGTTAAGCATATTTGTTTTATTAACATAAGCATCTTTTAGAAAAAAAAACGAATGAGTACAAAGACCATAATGTCTAGAAGAAAAACATTTTGACGAACTTAGCTATGCGTCCCGTAAGGAATTTCTTTATTTTTTCTCTTCTTCTGCAAGTTCTTCTGTGTTGGATTATTAGTAATTTTGGGTTATTCGTATTCGCCCACTCCTTTTGTTGTTATGGTTTGATTTCTTTCATCAAAAACCGTTAAACCAAAAAATAAAAACAAAGTAAAGATAAAAACCGGCCACTTTATTAGAACAAAGGACCGTTAAAACGGCTTTGGTTTTTATTGAGGACTAATTTGTTACATGTTTGCACTTTCAATTGAGCACGAAATATCTAAGGAAGTTGTTTTAAATAGCGTAAAGAATTCGATTGTGGTCATCTTGTAAGCTCAGACGGCGTTTTTCAACGTCTTGTAAATATCTTGAATGCAAGCACCTGCCTCGGAGGTCAATAAAACAAAATATCAAAGCGCTGAAAGGTAAAAGGGTTGATTACACGTAAAATAATTCCACATTTATCAGCGCACGGAGACGCCGGAATATTATAAAAAAAATGGAGAAAGACTTGGGATAATTTTTAATTTAAAAATCCTCTTTGAGAGGGAATAGCGACAAGCAAAGAGGAAAATTATGATGCAATGGTTGATTACACCTCTCATACGGGTACCTGGCTCCCCCGAGAACATGTTTTGACTACAGTCATAAAATAACCAGGTACCAAAAGTTTATTTTTCACGCGCTTTCTTTCCCTAAAGATAATAAACCGGCTTACTGGAATAAAATACTCTATGTTCTTATAAAGTGATACAAAGTGGGAATGTTTTTGGCTGATTTGTGCCTGTGTTTGGCGCCAACAAACGCGCGCGCGCGGAATTGACGCAATGGCGCCGATGACTTAATCTCTTAGTCATTGGGACTTGCGCGAGAGCTCATAAGTGTGCAATGAAATCAACTAAAACTATAAATAACTTATAGACTTTCTTCAAATCCAGTGATCCGTAGTCATCGACAGCCAATAGGAATTGAGCTCATTGGCTAAGACCTGCGACTGGTCAAACGTCGACATAATTAATAAGATCCTCTATTGCAAATCACTTCTCAGCGCGCTCAGTAGATCGATTCGAGCTCTGACAAGAAGGTAAGTTCACCATATTTGATCTATTTATAACCACAACGCCGATAGCAAATAGTGTCCTGAGTAGAAAATTTCTGCTTAGCTTTTTATCTTTGTAGGATATCGTATAAGTCCGTGCATTCTTTTCTTTGCGCGTCTTTTCTTCGAAAGGTAGCACATTTCTCCGAGGGCATTTATCGCATAAAATACTGTAAGATGGTCGCCTCGTATCTAGAGTTGGGAACAATCTTTTGTCTTGTTTAATCGTTTTAGTTCTTGTCGATAGTACTCTTACGAGCTTTTTCTTTCATCAAGTTGCAGAAATGGCCCGATTTGTTGTTCTTCTTTTGGCCGCCGTTGTGTGCGTAAGCGCAAAATCTCTCAAAGGTAAGTCTCAGGTGTAACTTATATCTATTTTAAACGCCTCTTAAAAGCAGAGTTTTGTCGTTTGATGTGATTATCGCAAAGGATTGAAAAAATCCGGAGCGAAACCTCCTGTCGAAAACTGATTTCATTTAGAAATTGAAACAAGTTAATATTTTATGCTTGTGTTATCACAATCATAAAACTCTTTCAGAGACGTGATTAAATAGCTTTCTCATTTCCAGAACATTAAAACCTTAGCTGAACCACCAGGAAAATTCCTTATAGTTTCTGATATTTTCATTATTGGTTAAGTAGCAGGACGACAAAAGAAAGTAATCTAAACAATTCAAAACAAAATGATCAACCCGTTGCAAGATGGCAACTGATACGAAATAAAATTCTATCACACATTTTTCTTTAAAAAGGAATTTTGTTTCAGAGTACCTGACTATTGACACCTCTATATATAAGACTGTTTTTAAGAGCTACTTAAGAGAACGTCTGACCTCAAAGATCATGAAGCTGTATTGGACTCTATGACGGAAGAATTATCACACTACGACGTATCTGATACATTGATAAGATTCTCGTCTGTCGCCAATATGGCGATATGATAACGTACGAAGTAGACAAGCTTATCATTATAACATCATCACTGTAGTGACCTTTGTGCTTCTTTTTTCTCCACAGAGAAGAGAGGCGCAATCCCTTGTGGATACAGTTGTATGGCTCCAATGTGTGCTCCCACCTGCCCAAGCTATTGTTGTACTCCACCACCACCCCCACCCCAACAGATCCACCACACCACCCACATCCACCACCACCATGTCCACCACATGGGTCCTCAGGCTCCAGCCATGCCTGCTCCCCCTCAGCCAGCTCCTCCTCCTGCCACTGTCCAAAGCCAACAGCACGTGTGGGAATACCAGCCACCACCACCACCATGCCCCTGCCCAATGCCTGCTCCTCCTCCAATAGTTGTTCCTGCTCCTCCATGTCCACCACCATGCCCACCAACATGCTGTGCTCCTGCTCCAGTCTGCCCAACGGCCTGTCCACCTATGTGCTGCAAGAAGCGATCAGGATAAAGTCTCAGCGATGTACATATGAGGACAATTACTGCGTGAGCCAGATGTTGTTATATTTGGGGCTGTTTCATGGTGTATCTTTATGGCGTAGGCGGTGAACTTTGCTTTGCCTGGAAAACGACTGGAAGGAAGAATCGTTGCGTTGAAGTAATAATAACATCTATGTACGGACGTTTTGTAGAATATTTTACGTTCTAGTGACGAATTTATGTACTAGCTTTATGAACTTTATGTTCCTGTCGGAATTCGTGTAATTAAATAAAGTGTTGTTATGAGAAACATTTTTTGTGAGTGGTGTATTAAATTTGTCCACAATATGATTTACTGCCAACTGTCCCGTTACGATGGAAGATCCATAGTACCCTTAAGCTTTCAAAAAAGGAATTGTTAAAGAATTCGTGGAGGAATACAACTATATTGGCTGGCCCAGTGAGAGCTTCTGTTTAGATCACTTCTTCTGAGTCCTAAATAACGAGAAACGAGCAAACAAACAAAACAGACGAACAGAGAAACCAAACAAACAAAAAAAAGGAAAAATCGAACAAACTACTTATCAAAGAGACAAACAAACAAACAAACAAATGACTCATCAAACGGAGGAACGAATAAACAAACAAAATACTAAAGCAAAAAACAAAACAAATCAGTGCAAACATATTTTCGTAGTCCAAAAAACTGACCAAAAACCACCCTTAAAACACTGCTACCAATAGAAAATTAGCTGCCTACATCCTTGTTTCAACTCGGTTTTGTTCAGCAGCTCGCAGAGTAGGAGACGAACTTTATTACATAAGAGAATGTTAAAGCTGAGTGAAACATTTTGTTAAAACTAGCCGTTTAGATCATGGCTCTCCTCTACTTTTCTTTTAATATCTTCTTCAAAAGCTATTATAATACTGCAGTTTCTTTCAGATATATGTGTGTACTTGACTCGTGCCGATCCTTTCCAGCTGATAAACACTAAAATTGTAAGAACCGGCTTTAAATTAATTCATAAACGTCTTCTCGTTATGAAAAAAAAAACCAGTTATTAGGATACCTAGCATGTAGAAAAATCCTCAGTGAAAAAAAGCAGAGTTACATCGTCATAACAGCTTGAGTCTAATTTGATAGCTGAAAGAACAATATTTGTTAAGCAAGCCATGGTGGTTAAAGTGAGTTCTGAATCCCGTAACGGTTATTTCCTGGAAAGTCATATACATTTACTTATAAACTGCAGTCTATAGGCCACATTGTCAAACAATACTTAAGAGTTAGTTGAACATCTTTTTATTGCTTGCAGCAAAATATAGCTCAAAATATAACTCAAACGGTTACTACCTTGAATGGCCTTAGAGATGCGATATGCGAACAAAACTTTCTTCCCGAAATGTTGAAATTTTCAATAGAGGCAAATATTCCACGAGACTCCGTGAAACAATAGCGATAACGGGTGAGTAAATGTCAAGCGACAAAATACCAGTGAGTCAATAAAACTAGTGTCTGTAACTACAATAGCGCACATTTCAAGCTGCCGTTTGCGACTGCTGTAGAACGACCTTGACGAAAGGTTACACTAAATAGTAACCACGGAAGGGCGTTTTATTCGGACAACGGTTTTTGTGCCTCCTTCATGGTTCACAGATTGAGAGAAAACAAAGATTCAGTGTTTACAGGTTGCTTTGATTGTGACAATTCAAGCACCATAAAAGTGGCAGGGTACTATTATGAAAGACTTCAATATAGGATTCTTGGCATAGAACTAGTGTTCCGGGATAGTTTACTGGTGATGCGTAAAAAATTAATCGCCCGCGGTGTGAACGGAGGCCTCGTGTCAAACACAAACTCACTCCATTACGTCGCCACATTGGATCGCTGGGGCACGCATGAGGAAACCTGCACGAGCCAATCAAATTCGTCAAACCAGAACGGGTAGTGCAAACGATTAAACGCATCGCAACGTCTTCCATTTAAAGCAAAGTAGCAATTTCTTGATTGTGTTGCCCAAGGAATCAGGGATTTTAGGTTTTCCTGAAAGAAAGGTAAGATCCTTTGAGAACTTCACTTTGATGTTTGAATGATAATGAATTAATTTATTGCTAAACCGAACTAAACGTTCTTGCCATATTATATACCTTTTCATCGGGCGTTATTTTTGTTTTGAGAAGTTAGTCATTTGACTTTTTTCGAAGTGTACGGTAGAGTCGAAACTATTTATTAAGTCGGGGCGCATTTGCACTGTTTATATCGTTCATATTGACCTTGTTTAGCTGACATAGATGCTAAGAAAAATGATTGCGAATGACAACGTTTAGTTTCAAATCTATGTTTTTGCACAGAGTTTTGTCAGATAAGATTTACCACGTCATTGTGTTAAATATAGCAGATCAAACAAGCATCATATTAAACTGTCATTGAGAAATGCTTACATTCACCAAGGTTTCTTGAAGGTCGAAATTTTTCTAGTTGGGAGAATTAGTTCGGAGAAATATCCTGCGGGTTACTTACGGAGGCGGCGTTTATACCAAAGGTATTGCGACTGCAAGTTAATTTGAAGTTTTAGATAGGCAGCTAATACTTCTTGCTTTTTATTTTTCAGGCAACATGGACAAGCGAATCTTTCTTTTCCTTATTGTGCTGGTAGCCTTCACTGTTGAAGCTAAGAAGAAAATCCTGAAGAAGAAGCTGAATCAGCTTAAAGGTAAGGAGGAAGGAGAACAACTGAAGTGATTAATCAAAAATATGGTGGTCAATGTTCAAGCTAGGTATGGCTTTGCAGGCCGACAAACTTAAGCAAGAGCCGATAGTTCAATATAATGGAAAGTTTCGAAAATGCTGCTGTTGTGAAAGGAATACCTTACCTCTTTTAAAAGAGGTTAAGTAAAGAAGAATATCAAATTTAACGACCAAATGCCAGCGGCAATGAAACTCCCATTAAGTGATTCGGAAATTCAGAATTCTACTTCTTTCGTATCAGGGCTTCTGTTTTATATCTTTAGAGATGATTTCAGTAGAAAGCTTTTAAAATAAGTCTAATTAAATCTAGTTTATTTCTGGCAAAACTGGGGAAATGATCAAAGATAAATAACATCATTTTCCACAGCAGGTTAATTCTCTCGTCACTTGTCTAAAAGAACCACACCACCAGTTAACAGACAAAAGCATCCAAACTGGTGAAATATATCGATTCTTTTGATCTTGACAATTTTAACCGTTTTAATTCAGCCGCATGCGATAAGGCCTATTTAAGTCGAACCCAATATTACAAAAACATGCAAACGTAAATCTTACTTCGTTTACGCTGTCAGATCTAAGAAACATTATCTATTGGACGGAAAGATAGGGAAGTCGCCTCAATAAATAGAGGAGAAATTTTGGGAATAAACAAATCATTAGAAATATAATTGCGACTTATAAAAAATAACCTTGCTTTTGATATGCTTTTGTACCCACTCATAGAAATTAGTTTCACAAAAATCATGCTCTTGTAGTGGAGCATTGTTTTTCAGATCTATTTTAACGAACAGGTGCAAAGTGTTGGACTATATTCTAAGCTAGTTTGACAAATTTAATTTGGACCATTCCATTGACGGTTTATAAGGTTTGTTCACATTAGGGAATATGATATACAGATAAGTGAGGGTCGTCAAGAACATCCGTATTCCGAAACTCTATTTGCCAAACAATTTGGTTCCGTTGTTATAGCTACACAAAGAAGATTGTAATTTTGCAGTTCAAAACGTTTCTTAATTTCAGAGTGGGTTTTATCTGTGGTTTTTTGTAATACGCGATTACTTGTTTAAAAAAAAGAATACGAACATTTTTTTTCGACTAGGAAACAAAAGTCAAAATAAGTCAGTCACGATTCATCTACCGTGATTTTGTCAGGTTACATGTTTCTACATGTACTTCAAATTCCAATCACTTGTTGATTATGATGCTGTCACCATAGCAACTTGCTCTCCTGATCAGTGTGCTTTTTGTTTGTTACAAATTTGATATGTTTTCAGTTCTCCAGGTTTGAATTAAAGCAATGACTAACTGTAAAATGTGTTCTCGTGAAAACAATATTTTACTTTGGGTAAATAGGAAACGTCGAAATTAATGTGGTATGCATGACGGATAACTTTAGACCCGATTTTAAACGTAAAGTAGAAGAGGTTCAACCGATCGATTGAGTGTGTTAATACAAACCGATTAAAATTAGTGATGTTTTGGTAACAACTGAACATCTTGAAAATCGTAAGCTAGTTCCATCCAACTACGAAGTGATTCTTGCTCGATTACGAGATAAAAAAAAATTATTATTTGGTCTGTACCCTGGGAAATAATAGTTTGCACTTGTTTTCAACTGATGGACGAATTAGTTTTTATGAAAAAAGCCTCCTGTGTTTATATTTTAATGTTACAAAATCAATCAAATAACTCTTTAGTTATATTTTTCCCCTTCCGTTGTTCTCTTCATGCAGGAGCTAAGAAATGTGGATATGGATGTCCATCAAGCTGCCCTTGTCAACCAACCTGTTGCCCGCCACCACCACCCCCGCCACCTCCCCCACCAATATGCTGTCCTCCTCCCCCACCACCACCACCCCCACCAATAGCAACAAGTAGCCAGCAAACTCTTTACCACCATCACTTTCACCCAGGACCACCTCCTCCTCCCCCTCCCCCACCTGCTCCTTGCCCACCACCATGCCACTTTGGCCACACTGTGCACCACCACGTCTACCACGCAAGCCCACCAGGTCCTCCTCCGGCACCCATGCCTTCCCCTCCTCCATTCTCTACTGAATCGCACGCCCATGTGTTCGTCCACCACAGCCATCCAGGACCACCACCACCTCCACCTCCACCTCCAGCCCCATGCCCACCCCCATGCCACACTGTTCAGACAGTTCACGTACAGCAACACCACTTCCCACCTCCCCCTTGCCCACCCCCATGCCCTCCTCCTTGCCCTCCCCCATGCCCTCCTCCTTGCCCTCCCCCATGCCCTCCTCCCTGCCCTCCCCCATGCCCTCCAACTTGCGCTCCCCCCTGCAGTGCCTGCTGCAAGAAGGGCAAGGTAGGGAAGGATGAGGCAAAGAAGGATGAGGCAAAGAAGGAGAAGAAGAATGATGAACAAAAGGACGACAAAGAGTAGATACGAAGACTGAACGACGACTGCTTATTCAACATTGTGACGACGATGTTCTAAGACGGGTTGCGGATGAACGCCCGGTGTTCAAGTTAACGAATGCTGGGGCAATGTAACTTTGTTGAAAACATGTTTGTAAGCTTTAGTTAGAAAACTAACTGTTGTCAGTTGCAAAGAGTTCGAATTCAGGATAAATGTCTTTGTAAATAAGGATTACTCCACTGCGATGAAATGGAACTTGACTTCAGTATCAGATGGGATTCGAG
>JAHPZR010003857.1:55000-57500 GCA_019787425.1 Platygyra sinensis
GAAGGTTCCGGGAAGTGGAAAGGAGAAACCTCTGATTCAAAGCCAGCCATGGAACGTCTGTTTGCCATGAGAATTTCAACGAGTATAATACCCCATTCACACCAGCTAAACAGGTTTAATTAAACCAGGTTTAGAAAATTCAAAAATATTAAAGAAAAACTGCAACTCAGGCTTTTATGCAGGATTTAGATGAACTCAAACATGTCTTTTAATTTGTGCTGAATTTGAAGTAAAAAACATCAGTAAGCAGCTTTATAAAGAAAACAATTTTAAACCGTGTTTAACTAAACAGCTTTTAAACATGTTTAAGCTTTGGTGTGAACGGGGCATAACTTGCAATGAACAGATGTTCTATTGTCCACAATTCTTCAAAAGTGAGGTAACCCAAACATTAATTTTATTACCTGCCCTAATAGTACAACCTTGTTGTTCTGTTTGATCCAACTAAAATGATATGGTAAGTAGGCATCATCTCGCTCAAAATGAGCTTCTTTCGTTTTCCCATTATATTTACAGCAGGTAAAAGAAATGAAGACTGAACTTCTCACTCTCTCCAGGGTGACCGCCCTGCAGAATGTGGCACCATAGTGGAGTAAATGTCTTATTATATCATGGGTTGCATTACTGGTTCGCACATCTAGCTTTCAGCGTCACGCTTCCTCTTGTCGCAGCATTCAGGTTTACAAGATGGTGCGCACGATCGAGCACATGGTGCTGGACAAATTTGCTGTGGAGGAGGCATCATCATCATTGGATTAGGGGGTGGCATGATCATTGGAGGAGGTTGCATCATCATCGGCGGAGGTGGCCCTTGACAACAGGCAGGAGCACAGGACGGTTGGCATGGATTAATAGGTGGCATCAGAGGCATTGGGGGCATGGGAGGTGGAAGCGGTGGGAGAGGTTGCGGATTACAGCACTTTGGCGTGCAGGCTGGATAACAAGCTTTGGGACATGTGTCAGGACAAGGTGGTGGTGGCTGAACGGGAGGTGGAGGGGGCATCACCGGTGGAGGAGCGGGCATAACTACCGGCGGAGGAGGAGGAGGAGGAGGAGAGCAGCAGCCAGCTTGCTGACATTGAGCAGGACACGGTATGGTCTGAACTGGAGACACTTGTGGCATTCCTCCACCTGGTTGGATAGTTGTTGTCCAGTGCAAGCAAACAGGAGGACAAGGTGGTGGTGGAGGTGCGGCCATTCCGGGGATTCCCGGGGCTCCAGGAGCTCCCATTGGTCCCATTGGTCCCATAGGTCCCATAAAACCGGGTGTTCCGCGACATCCCGGAGTACCGGGAGGTCCCATGCACCCAGGAGTACCAGGAGGACCGGGAATTGGTGGTGGTGGAGGTGGTGGAGGGGGAGTACAACATGATGGCTGACACAGAGGAGCGCAGGAGGGAGCACAGCTTACACCACATGGACTCCCTGGGAAAAGAGGGAAAAAGACCATCAAATTACAAGAAATCCCGATTGGACATCTCGATTAGAAAGAGATAGATGGGAAACAAATTGAAAATTTATTGAAGTAAATCCACAGATTCCTGGGCTATAGGTTAGTTGTGAAGATATGAACATGAATCATCAGCATATAGTTATTTTCACTGCCTTACTAATCCTACATTTAAACATGATCAGTGAACGCATACCTACGTTTGAAAATAGATTAATACTATCGTATAAGAAACAGAAAGAGACAGAAAACATGTTTCCGCGTTTCGATCGAGTTATAGATACTGACAGGTGGAGGTTTGGGGGAACGAGAAATGCTGTGGGAACACAAGACGCTGGCGAGTGTTTCCAGAACCTAATCGCGTTTTCCCAAACGTTCACCAGTGTTTCTATATAGAAACACGGAGAACATGTTTTCTGTTTATTTTAGAAAAAAAACACGACAAAAAAAGGAAAGCAACTTGTTTACTTTGACTATCAAAATGTAACTGATTCTCTTTGCTCCCGCCATCATTATGTCAACAGTTCGTGCTAGTTCTTTGTTTCTATCGAGTTAAAGAAACACGATCACCTCGCGTATTTTCTCTGGGCTGTTCAGTTTCTAAATAGACCTTTACAGCAGTCCACTTCAGTGCGTACGAACAATAGCTCCGGAGCAAGCCGGTTGAGATGGATCTTTTCATACATTTCCTGTATCTTTGTCCACCCTGGCCTCGACTCGGCGCCATGTTTGTTGGAATGCGGGAAAGGTCTATTTGACACAGTTTTAGGAAACACTGAAATGCACCAATTGAGGCTCCAGGTAAGCTAAACTCTTGTTTCAAGCCAATTCACAATAAGATATCTATACATGTGAATCACGTTCAACAACTCCCTTCAATTTGGTTTCATTGCAATGTCGATACTTACTCTTTGCCCTCAATTCAGCCAGCTTCGTTTGAACTAAATGTAAGAGAAAACAATAAGTTATTTCGGAACCCAGAGATAGAGACATAATAGGATACCTCCCCATAGATAGTTAATTTGATTAAATCGGTTATGACCTGTGGTG
>JAHPZR010003857.1:62500-75000 GCA_019787425.1 Platygyra sinensis
GAGGAATTGGCCATTTGTTCTGTTATAAGAAACGCAAGCAAGCACTGGTGGTTCAGTGGTAGAATTCTCGCCTGCCACGCGGGAGGCCCGGGTTCGATTCCCGGCCAGTGCAAGATCGTTTTTGCCTTTATGATGCCACTTGTTTCTTGATATTTTCAAAACCAAACAAAAAGAAAATATAATTTTTAGTGGAAATTTAATTTTAAGTAATTAATTTTTGTTATTTTAAGTTGAAGTAGTTTAATTTTGATTACAAACATTGTAAAGCGATTGAGCTCTGGAAAGGAGCGCGATACGAATTCATACACTTTATATTATCATTATTGTTACCCTATGATTTAAAAACCTGCCTTTTCGAAAGATCGTAATAGGCTTTAATACCCCGGTGTTAATTCGCAAATACTGCGCGACATCCAACAGTTGTTTGATTTGGTGGGTGAAGCCTTGCCTCACAGAGATCTATATTCAGCCCCGAGCCCTACGTTCTCCAAATTTGAGATTTTCCTGTTTTTTTTTTTTTTAACAAAAATGAACTGTCATTTAGACACTCTGTGGACGTACGAGGATCTCTTGATTGGTCTTGATTACTTTTGGGTCATTTTCGTTGCTTTTCTGACGTTTTGAAAACTCAAGAATGCAAGATGGCGGATCCAAGATGGCGGCTAGTATAGCTGTTCGGAAACGATGGCGTAATCACCACGTGATGTTGTTACCTGAAAGGAACCGTTTTCATTGAACGTTTTATATTCTCATTTGCAGCAGGCAAGAATTATGCAGCAGGGTGCACAATTAAAAGTTTTACCAGGAAAATACGTGGCCTAATAACGCCTAATTAATAACAGTTTGCGCCTTATGAGAATGCAAACGATGATTGTGTTGCTAACAAATTGTGCAAAAAGCGAAAAGAAGCTGCACTAGCAGGGAATCGCAACCGGGCCTCCTGCTCGACAGGCGAGAATTCTACCTTACTGAACAACCAGTGCATCTTATTGCTTGGAACTTCAAAAGTAAATTGAACAAATTGTTTTAAAAGTTGCTCCAGACTAATGCAAATCATTCTCTTTTGGAGTGATGTAAATCTATTCTCATTTTTCATCCATTGAAGTAGGTAAGGTAAAGACTGCATACGAGCCAAGTTGCTCATAGGGTCGGAAGCTTATCCCAGTTTTTGCAGCATCAAGCGACCTGGAGCATTTCTACTCTCCCCTGGATGGGATGCTAGTCCTTCGCACTCCCACTCGATGTAAGAAGGTAATAATTCACACTGCGTTTGAGTTTTTGGGTTGGTGACTCAACAGTATTTTAGTTCTCAGAAAATTGTTTAGTGCAAGTACGTACATTTTTTTGACCTATCTTGTAAGTTACACCCACTAATTTGATGAAGGAAGAAATCAAGAGAAGGGCCTTTGACGATTTTACGATACTTTTTTAATTTTTAAACGTATTAGATTAAACCCCTACAGCCACTATGTAAAAAATACAGTGTGAAATTCAATAGCTGTTTGATATTGTTTGTAGCCTGCAGTTGACCATGACATCATACCAAAGCTTTTGGGCATTTTTCTAACGTTTTTTTTAAGCATGTGTAAAAAGGATTGAGGGTAGCAAATGTAACAAATGTAGTGTACAAAAAAAAATCCTTTCTAAAACCATCTAAGGCTAATATGGCTTTTCTCCTGTTTATCCATTGTTAAATTAAACATGACTGTAAATTGTCAACCTAATCTTTACAATATTTGTTGCTCATAATTTATCCCTTTCCGCTAAGTTTTCAAGGACCATATTTTATGGTCATCATATATCTCCATGGGCACAGCTTGGTTTGGGGACTCACTTGTCATAGTAATAATTTTTACATCAATTTTCAGCTATGTTAACCTACCTTTTACATTCCATTTTACATATTTTTCACATGGTATTTCACATGCGATACTGTGAAATACCAAGTGGAAATGCGGTGCCCGTTTTACAAGGTTTTTACCTGATTATTTCCACATGGTATTTCATGTTTCTGTGAAAAAATATGTGACACCATGCGAAACGTAAAATTCACATGGTTTTTCACGTGAACTTCACACATTTTTCACAGGGTTCCCATGCAGCTCATTGCGGTGACAACGAATTACGATCTGCCAGCGATTTATGATCTGGGGAGCGTAAAAGCGCTATGTTTGAAGTCGGTAACGTTAGCAGGAGAATGGTTGGAATCTACGTAATTTTATTAGTGTATGTGGATTTTGTGACTGATGCTAGACAAAATGGGGTATTATAGTTAAAAACACTGTTGGTTCTTTTAATCACAGAAATCACATTGTTTTGTCTACATTGACAAACATGACGGAAAGCAAAGCAAAATATCATGGCATGTCCGCAGAAGTCCAGCGAAAGATACTAATGAAACACTAGCTAAGCCTGACCTGTTTTTTAAGTGAGGAGACCTGACTTAGTATAAGTCCCGTCGTTTCCTTCAGGTCTCATTTCCATTTAATTTTTCTTTTCTGTTAACTCAATTCAATTCATATAGCTATGCCATTCTTATAATTGTTTGTTTTGCTCGGTTTTGTGAGTAAAAGTAAAATTTAAAATTCTTAGCCGCGCAGCCTGCAAAGCTTACCGAGTCACAAGCCTCTTGGAAAATAATTCCTAAACAGCTCTTGCACAAACAAGGTAGTCTTGCCTTCCGAACAAAATGCAACTTTGCAACAAATTTGTATGTCCCAGGCATGTCGGCGGCATATGACAACCAGGCTTAACAGTCGATTTCTAGACCCTGTTTTTTTTTACCATGAAGCAAATGAAACAAGGTATAAAATCCACAAGGTGTAAAACTTTACGGCTGGCATGATGGGACAAAGCGGCATCAGCGGCAAGTCCTAAACTTGTTTACTGATAGCTAAATATTGTATTATTTTCTGCACAAGCCTTCGCGGAGATCTTTTAGATTTTCACAACTTTATTGTTCATTCCCGGAAAACTTGAAATTCTAAAAGAGATCGAGACTGCAAAAATGCATTTCCGAACTTTTATCGCACGTGGGATTGTTTACTTTACTTCATGGTTAATTAATATTTAATTCTATTTTTAATTTTTAGCTTTAACAATAACGCGATGTTTTTTTGAAAAAAAGGAAAAAAAGAGGAAACTATAAACCTAGTGAAGCGAAGCCAAGGGTGCGATATCGGTTTTTTGAAAGAAATTAAACGTAGAATTCACAAGTCAGGTAGTGAATTTTTCAATGAATCGCATAGCCTTTATAACTGACAGAAAATTTATCACTTAGTATCGCCTAAATATCTTTCCGGAAAATCTCAAAAATCTCCAAAATGTCACCAAAAATTTTCTAAATATTTTGAAAAACTCTCTTGGTTTCCCCTATTTTGTCGTAAAAATGCACCAATGTTGAGTTACTTTGTCCGAATTTTTTGTAAAATTTCTTTCAATGGCAGGAGTTGAGAAAGAAAAATTTTAATAAATCATCAGGTTAAATATTTTGCCAACGCGAACAGCGCTTTTACCATTTTCTTACACAGAAGGCATGACAGATTTATAGTTTATTAATTTAAGACTGTTTCCTTGTTTTCGAATCGAGATTCTAAGGTCACAAAGCGTATACCATGGTCGTTGTCCTCGTCTTCCTTCGAACGATAGAATTAAGGACGTTCGCGCGAAATTTTTACTGCGGGCAGATAATGAGTTACTTGTGCCAGAAATGCAAAAAAAAAATTAGGGATTACCGTCTTCGTTTCAGAGATAAAGCGTGTGGTAAACTATACTGATTTCGAAAAATTGTCCCATGTAATTGAGCACGGTCTACAGGGGTTTATAGTTAAAAATATCGAAGGGGAGTCAACGGAGTCAAACGATGTTAGTCATATTTTGTAGAAGTGGGTCTGTTGCGTAAATAATTCCAATTAGAAAACAGTCCTAAGAAAGCACGCGCGCTGATTGGTTAAAAATCGTGTTTGTATAACTCGATGGAGACACAAAACTAGCGCGCGCTTGTTGACGTAGTGATGGCGCGAGCAAAGAGAATTTACATTTTGATATCCAAAGCTAACAAGTTGTTTTCCTTTTTCTCGTCGTGGTGTTTTCTAAAAGAAATAGAAAACATGTACTTCGTGTTTCTATCGAGTTATACAAACACTCGTGAAAGTTTGGGAGAACTCGAAAAAGCTGTGGAAACACTCGCCTGCGGCTCGTGTTCCCACAGCATTTCTCGTTCTCCCAAACTTCCACTCGTGTTTGTATAACTCGATAGAAACACGGTACATGTTTTCTATTTCTTAAATGTTACTAAGGGTTCCACAAAACTAACCCCTTTAAGAAGCATTTGAAACCGCCGCACAGATGCACGAAGAGCTAATAAGAACGAAATTCGATGGTACATTTTGCCAAAAATTCAAACTTCTAGTAGATAGATTTTCTTCATTTTTTCCCTAAACGTAGAAAATCATTGGAGAAAATGATCCATCGAAAGAAAAATTGGGGTCACCGTACGTCCAAGATCGTTACATCCAGGCAAAGCTCAAGCAATGACCATCTGCCTTATCATTTGTTTATTTTATGACTTAGCGCGCGCGCTTGATGCATGACGTGGCATGTGAATTTGCGTGCGCAGTAAGGATGCACAGAAACAATTAGCGCGAACGTCCTTAAAAGAGCCTTCCCCTTCTACCGCTAACTGCAGCGACTCAACATCACACGAAGATGATGTGTTACTGGATAATTCATCGTCTGAGGACATTTTTCATTAAATAAAACCGCTCAGTGAGTGCTAACTTTGTAGAAAATACACTGACTCAAAGTGAAGCTATCAAAGTTTACATACCTTATGACGTCACTAGTTCCAGGCCTCGGAAAACGACAATTGCAATTTTTGCCAACTTTGGAGGGATAGAAAAATAATTTTGCCCGCCGGACCGGAGCTCAGATTCGAAAATCATCAATCAGTGCAACATAGAATTCAATTTTCTGGAATAAAAAAGGAGGCTAAAATTTCATTTCATAGGCACTTTAATGAAAAAAAGCTTACAAATCGACCAAAGCTTTGTGTGGTTAGCTTACAGAAGTTCGTGTAATCCTCATTTTAGACTTATGAAAATAACTCGCTTTGGACTTGTCCTACCAAGGTGCATACAACCGACCATACTTCTTTTGGAATATGGCTGTTTCATGTACTTTTTGCTGAAATTGTAGACTGAAATAAGACCGGGAAAGAGATCCTTGTTTAACACACGTGTCACCTCCATGAGTATAGTTTAGCTGAAATGGTTGATGTGAAATGAAGCTCTTTCGCTAAAAGATACATCAATAAATATTAAAGATTATTCTAAATTACTTATGCCTTCCTATAGGCACATACATTACGCAGTACGGCTCTCAGTTCGAATGTTTTATTTGAAGAGAAACTCTTTGGCTGTAAAACATAGCTCATAGAGTCATTTTATTTCTGAAAAAAAACAAAGCAAAAATACGTATGCCTTCCAATATACGCATATACATTTAAGTGAATCTCGGACAGACTGAGGATCTGTTTGGACAATTATTTGCCGGTGATCTTCTTTTGTTTGTCCACTTTGACGAACTTTTTTTTATCAATAATGAAGATATTGTAGTCCATCACTACTTTTGAGGCATTACTAATTTTTCAAGTCACTCTCTGACGCACATGATGTGGTGGGAATGCCTGAAACAAGCATATAATTCACAGCAAGTAAACTAAAGCTTAATGAATTTCGGGTTTCTATGGGAAAGCACCCTGCTCGAGTTTTCAAATAAGCGTTGTTCAACTTCAGAGACTTCCTCAAGACAGCACAACTTTTGAACCTTTCCACTAACGAGATGACTTACTGCAATAAGATTAATATTCAATCGGTAGAGACAAAAAGGAAACATCGGACATCCTCAATTCGTGTGTGTTATCTTTGAAGTCAGTTAGTCAGTACCTAACACACGGATACAAATATCGTAATTAAAATTACATATTAGGACCAGTGTTAAAGATATATACTGTTAGGAAACACTTATTAAAAACATCGATACTTTACAGTTAAGCGCCGGATAAATCGATTTTAGGATTGGAAGTATGGGGACAACTGCACAATAATGGTGAAACAAAAATTCTGATGAATCTGATTTCCTGAGAACTCTGTCATGATTTCCGTCGTTTGGTTTTTAATTAACAAGAGTAAAATCACGCAAAAGAACAGATTTACTTTAAAGCCAAATTAATTACTGCAGTTTATTCAACAAGGTAAATCGTAATTAAAAAACAACAAAGGAAATTAATTTCTGTCATCGAAACTGCCGATTAATATGATCGACGTTGCTTAATAGGAAAAATCGTAATTGGAACTTCTATATATTTACCATTTGGAACAATTAAAGTCGAGTTAATGAGAAGTACCTTTCCACAATTGTATCTGAATTGAGCGGGGCAACATGAGTGCTTGGAAACTGCTTTTTACCTTCTTGCTGATGGCTTCCATCGTAGCAGTTCATAAAACAATTGCTGGACGCATCCCTAACGAGGTCTGTAAACATTTCTTTTTGTTCTTTTTGCAAGGGACAAAACCTGTCCTGACCTTTTTCGGCAGTTAAGATAAATATTAAAAACAGCAACTTCGGTGTGCATTCACCTCAGAATCAATGGAACCAGTAATGTATAGCAGATTTAATCGCCCTACACTCTGTATAGTTTTCAATACTTAACTGATCGGTTCCTTTTTGTTTGGCAAAGAAACGTCTGGCGAATCAAGTAGAAAAGAAATAATATGAATGGAGCTTTCGATTTGCCACGAGTTTCACCTCAGTTAATTGAAATAACCGAAAGCTCTGTAAGTCGATCACTTTTACGCATTTTGTTCAAGCCTGAGTAAGTTCCTTAATATTGCAACAAGTTCAGAGGAGAAATATGCATGACAGCACAATATCATGAAAAGTAATGTGTCCGAATGTTATAAAAAAAACACGAAAAAGAAGAGTCAAAATCTGCCGGAATTTTTATTTAATGCGAGCCGACCAGGATTGTTTAGGGTCCTTTCTAATTGCTCAATTTCAACGAAATTTTTTGCGCAGAAGGTACTTTTAGCATTATTAGGATTTACTGCTCAAAGGAAATGTGCTTTCTGAGACAGCTTTGCTAAAGAATTTCCTCAAATTACCATTGCTCTCATTGCCTCGTCCGGTGGACAGAGTTTTTGATAAATCTTTGACAAGTTTTTGACATATTTTTTGCACCTCTCTCTGTTGACGTCTGCTTTCAACTGGACATTTCAAAGAGCCGGAACTGTTCTGAGTTAACAACAGCTGTCAGGAAGCGAACATGAAACTTGTCGAATATCACAGATCTTGCTGTACGTTAGTCTCCTTCGCAGCCGTACGTTTTTTGGGATGTCACGCAACGGGGAGCGTTGCGTGACATCCCAAAAAACGGCTGCGAAGGAGACCAGGGGAAGAGAAGGGATGGTGCAGTGGTGAGAGCATTCGCTTCTCACTTATGTCACCCAGGTTCGATTCAGGCCGGTGCCACATGTGGGTGGGGTTTGTAGGAGCATGAAAAACAGCTTTGGTTTCCTCTTTAAATATTACAACTTTATTTTTGAAGTCACTTAGTTGTCAAAAAAAGGTGCTACTGTTGCAGCGTATCACGGTACTTAAACAATGTTATTTATATATGTTTTCTTTTCTTACTTCAGATCAGGCACAAGAGGTCACATGGTGGGTAGCAACAGTCAAATGAAATTGTAGTTTTACTTATAAAAAAAAAAGAAACTAAGCAACCGAGAACGTTATTTCCTGAGGGTACATTCCGCGCAGATTTGCTGGCCATTCTTACACAACGGGTACTGGCACTGAAATAGCTGCTACGTTCATGAAGGCTAACATATATGAAAAGGACATATGGATGTGTATTATCAGTCATTAGTCAATATCACCAGTAGAAAGCCTATCCTAAGGTCAGTAAGATGCAAGACTATTTTTGGAAAATGTCAGCCTTTCTTCATCTTAAACATTAGCTTAATTTGGAACTCATCTAAAATCCCAGAAAACTTGCAGTAGTGCTGACCTTACATGCACATTTTTCATTAAAACTGATTTATTTATTGAATCGACAGTACTGAAATGTGAAGAGAGGGTGATTTCACGCAATCCATGTGAAATGAAAACATGCCCACATGGACAGAACGGAAGCTATGAAATGGTATTTTACGAATGTCCTAGAATTACAGATTTTTGCCCGATGAGTGTCAAGAACAACAGTGCAACGTGCTGCCCTGAAAAATGCGGTAAGGGACATAAGAAAAACAAACAAACAAACAAACAAAGAAACGCGTATAAAACAGAATAAACCGATCGACCAACCAAGCAAACGACAAACCCTACTCGTCCTCCGAGGCCGCGATCGTTTTGGTCAGCAACAGGCATGGAGAGCGGATCTTTCCAGCATGCGCACAGTACTCATTTGGTATTCTCAGCCAAATCAGATTTGACGCGAAGACCAGGGATCGACGACTCCCCTGACCAAATATATCGCGGGCTCTGTGTGACGAGAATAACAACTAAAAGCATAGCACACAAGCAAATTGGAAAATTCTACAAGAGCCAAATTTTATTGGTAATTTAAATTCATGTAAAGCGCATGCGATCATTTTGTCATGAAGCATGCGCTATATAAGTTTTTAACTTTATTATTATTATTATTATTATTATTATTAGTTTTTGTTATCATCATCATCATCATCATTATCATTCATTATCATTATCATTATCATTATTATTATTATCCAAGACTATTCGTTCTCTTCCGTTCATTCGTTCGTTCTTTTGTTCTTTGGCTCTCTCTTTCGATACGTCATTCCTCAGTTCTAGGTGGCATCATCGCTGGAGCTAGAAAGGTTTATAGAATGTTAAATCCTCTTTTTAGTTTGTAGCAATGGCCAAGAAATGTTTCAACCTGGAACAAAATTTATGGCTGAAAAGGATGGCAAGCATTTGGAATGTATGTGCGGAATGGACAAAGTGCCAAGCTGTCAAGAAGTCCTGATTGGTAAATGTTGGGATTCTAAACGTCATTTTCACAACTTTCATTAAACGAAATAAGCCTCTGTAAACGATACAAGAAATTGACCGATCGCATGAGTTAGTGCTGGCCAGATATTAATAGTCTTAATATTTTGCTCTTGGTTGTCTCCCTGTGCATGGTCTATATATATGCCATGTCGACCTGAAAAATATATTCTTGTCTAGCCCTCCCATTGGGTCAATACAAGAGATAGCCTCTTGGTCATTAAGCTAAGAATATCGTTTCTTGAACCTTCTATCTATGCTATTTAGCAAGCTAAGGAAGGAAGGTAAGGAAGGTATTTCTCATTAACTCAGTTATAAACGCGACTTTAATTGCTCCAAATGGTAAATATATAGAAATTCCAATTACGATTTTTCCTGTTACGCAACGTCGATCATATTAATCGGCAGTTTCGATGACAGAAATTAATTTCCTTTGTTGTTTTTTAATTACGATTAACCTTGTTGAATAAACTGCGGTAATTAATTTGGCTTTAAAGTAAATCTGTTCTTTTGCGTGATTTTACTCTTTTTTTTTTTTTTAAATCAGAGCGCGCACTATTGTAGCCATATAATAATGTTAAATATCTCAGTTAACCATATTCCTGTTCTCGGTATAGGACTGGAACGAGCGTGCAACCGAGGCTAATGCAGGGTGTCTTTTCAGACGCAAACGATACCCTTTGTAATGATATTCGACCACAATCAGTCTCCATTGGAAACTAATTCCAGTCCAACACAGTGGATACGAAAATTACGTATTTACATTTCATGTTTTTTTGGCAGTTTAGATTCATCAAAAACAGCTTACAAAGCAACAATGTTAAGACTATTCTACTCACCGGTTATTTCATAATTGTTTGATTATTTGTTAGTTCCACCAAAGGAGCCGCCGAAGCCTCCACCAGTGTTTCCTCCATTCGGAAAAATTCCGCCGGAAGAAGAAAATGTAAGTAACAGCCTGGAAATATAACTTTGCGAAAATCCAAAAAACGGTATATTTGTTAAGGAAACGCGACACTATAACTCAGTAGCTGATCATTGTTACATTGAGATCGAACTCTAGTAGACAAATATGCATTACCATATGTGAAAAAATCAGTACGCTTGTTTTGTCGACTTCAAAAAAAGTTTTTGACTCAGTTTGGCATGACTGACTTTTATTTAAGTTATTACAAATTAATGTTGGTGGCTGTTTTTTTTTCAGTTTAATAAAGATCTTATATTCGAACTCCACAAAAATTGGCGAAAATCAAATACGGGCCTTTCCATACGCTAGAGAGTACGCCAAAGTTGTATTTCGAGCCCGTTCCTGTTCAACCTCTTTATTAATGACATACCATTCTGTTTCTCAAAAATTCTCTCTGATCCCTTTGTCCTACCAAACGGCACAACATTAAACACACCTTTATTTGCAGAAGATTAAGTGAAACTATCAAGATCGAAAATAGGACTGCCAAATTGCCTTAGCGCTCTATCATTCTTGGCAGTACATGGATGTTAAGTATTAACTCGAAAAAAAAACCCCAAAGTAATGATGCTAAAAATGTGTCTATAAAAATTAGTTTATAAACTAATTTTTATATCGACAATGAGCCGGTTGAAATTGTTCAAAGTTATATTTATTTGGAAACACTTATTTCTTCAACGGGTAACTTTTCATTGGCACTTCTCACACCGGCTTTTAAATGCGAATATTCACCCTCCTCTTATTTAGACCTCACCAGCAAGTTAAGTGAAAGAAAAGATCTAGTGAAATTTAGGGTGGGCAATCGCAAACTAAGGATTGAAACTAGAAGATATGATCAAATCCCAAGCGCTAACAGACTCATAATAGATCAACCCGTTTCTGTAATATAAACTTAATGTGCCCGCGATTTAAGAGAAGTACCGAAGGGGGACGAGCGTTTGCTGTGCGAGCCACGAAAGAATGGAACAAATTAAGTGTGGATATTAAACAGAGTACCAGTGTAAAAAGTTTTAAGCGTTCCCTTTTTAAAATAATCTTAGATAATCAAATTCTTAGCAAATCATTCCTGTAAATTTTTAATTTTAACAATATTTTTTGATGTATATAGGTTTGTGTTTTATTTTTCAAATTTTTAATTTTTGAGGGCCATTAGTTTATCAGTTTTATTACTGTTATATGTTACCCTCGTTAAATAAAGTCTTACTTACTTACTTACTTACTTACTCTGCTGTATTTGTGATTCCAATCAAATTGAAGACGAGTCTCACTTTCGTTTTTCATGCGATTTCAAGAGTAACAGAGTCATTAATTTGCATAAGTTAGACAAAGACCTTAGCGCGGATTGAGTGACAAGTGACTAGAATTGAACTCTTTATAGAGCTTTATGGTGTCTGTATCGTGTTAAATTACATGCACCATACATTTCAAACAAAGTAAAGTTGAAACTTAAAACAAAATTATGTGATTTTATCGTATTTTATTTTCCACCAAAATGCCTAAAAAGGTCCTTAACAAAATTTCATCCTTGGGCATATCTTTAACTTACACTGTATTCTTAGAATTCTGCTAATCTTATACCCATTTCACGCCAACTGAACATGTTACCTGAAATTAAACCAGATTTAACAAAATGAAACTCAGCAGCAGAAAACTGCTAGACTGAATTTTGCATATGGTTCAATTAAGCTCTACTGGGTACATTCATCATGTTAAGTGGGAGGCTACGGCTTGCGTTGACTTGCGATGACTTTGGTCGAGATCAAATTTGTACGCAAGTCAAAGCAAATTGTTCACTGTTTGGCCACCAAGACCAAGTCAACGCAAGTCGAGTGACGTCCATTAACCTGTTATTAGCCAGTGAAATACAGGACATGTCTGCCTTGAAATGGCTTTTTTGCGACGTGCGTTTACTTGCGAGGAAACTTGCGAGTCCCTTTGGCCACCCAATGCAAGTCTCTACGCGTTCTTGCGACTACTTGCAGGTCCGTTCGACCAGGGCTTTAAACATCAAGTTGACAGACCTTAGAAAGAAGCTTCTGAAATTAAAAAACTTTAAAATATTCTTAAATTTCATGAACAGCTTATAAACAGGTTTAAGCTTTAGTGTGAATGAGGTATTATACAAAAAGATTCTTAAATTAGAAAAAAAGTTATATAGATTTTAATGAAACGCTTTTTGATTTCTTTCTTGTAGGAGTAACATCGAAGGACCGGCCACTTTCCAATCGACTTTCACATTCGAAATTGTAGCCGTAGATTAATTACCTGAATGTGAATTTCAGTGAGCTTTACTAAGTGGTGATTACTATGTAAGTTAAAGCTTTTCACAAGAGTAAAAAAGGTACAGTTATTGTTAATGGTTAATGGCACGGGAAACTTGAACTGTGGAATTAAACTTGATATAACTACGTGCAAGTGTGGCGTGCCATTATCATCAAACGATGCCTGTGGTATGGGTTCATTT
>JAHPZR010003857.1:82500-90000 GCA_019787425.1 Platygyra sinensis
CCACAAGAGCTAAACTTAACACTCTGGCCATTGTAATTACGTTTTAAGGTTGAAAGCAAAGAGCGTGAAACAATAGAGGCTGGGTTTTCTTTTTTGAAAGGTTTAAACTATTTTTTTCTTTGATTCTATGCAATGATAGTAAAAAGATAACTATTAGCGATGTGTTTGGTAAGATACGTACCTGGCATTTCCTTGAACTATTTTTAGCGAGTTAAATGAGCGGGAAACACTTAAAAATCAGACTTGCATAATTGTTTTCTAGTCTTAAAAATGCTGTAGTTTTAAATAATCCAGCATACACGGTAAAAGCTGGATTAGACTCTGATCTGGAAATTACTCTTCCCCGAAACGTCTCGCCGGGCTCCTCCAAAGAACTACATCACTGACATATAGATTGAAAACTATATAGTAAACTTCACTTATTTGTACTTACAAATGAGTTTATAAACAGCGTTAGTCCAAGACCCTCCTATTCCTTTGAAACACCTTTGAGGTCGCGATTCCTTGCCATAACTATAGTAAATAGCACTTTGCTCTCCTCCCCAGCATTCACCCCAGAACTGTACACCAAACAGAGTGAGCCCGCGGGCACGCGCGCGCTCGGCGCACACGTCGATTACTTTTTTAAAGTTATAACCATCAATTTTCCATCTGATGAAGCTTTTTGCGCTTTCCAACTGTTCTGGCAGCGCTCGAGTAGCTTTGTCCTTATAACAGCCGAGATATTTGTAACGAAACCCAATTGCTGCAAGTTAAGAAAGTATTGCTGGTTAGAAACCAACAACTGAATGAAAAGATAAACAAGCGTGAAAATGCTTAATTTCCTCTACATGATCTCCACAGGAGTGCAAAACATTTTTCTATAAATTTAATCATGATCATACGTTGATTTTAAATGATATGTTTGGTGCTTACCAGAATTAGTTAGAATTTCTTCAGCGGCCTGTAGATTCAACGAACATAACATATAAAAGAGGGTAGTGACCCATGAAATATCATAGCATTAGTTCTTCTTTTGTAATTAAATTACATAAATTGCTTTGAGTTTTTATTGGCTTAACCATCATGGTATATGAGCCATTATACCATGCTCTAAAATATGGTAGCGTACGCGTCATTTTTGGGGGCGTTTTTATTTTTATTTTCTTATAGTTTTCTATATGTTGAACACGTTTTTTTTTTTAATTAAAACAAAAGCTTGCTGCGTATGAGATGATTATAGCTAGCAGCCCAGAGACTGCATATCTAAAGTTATCTCATGGAATAATTGTTCAGTAGTCTGCTTTATGATCCAGACACTGATATCATGGTGAAGCCTAAGATCGAAGCTATGCTCGGCTGTCCCAGATTCCCCAGACGCGTCCTGTCACTTATATTGCTAACTAGCATTGCGTAACCTGATTCTGAAATTTCTCAAGACAACGTCAAAATATTTTTACTATAACTGCAGAAATTCTCGCGCGCACATTGGCTAATTCTTATTCTCAATATGCGGACAGACACATGAATTTATAATTTATGCGATTCGTTAACAAGCAGGAACGGACAGTTTGACAATTTTTTATCGTAAAAAACAAATTGATGTCCGTTTTTTTCGTGCACCTGTCGTGTTATTGACAATGAAGTAGTCTGCTGTAGCTACTTTGACAATGTTATGACGAAATTCATCATCAGTAACAGGACAGACGCATGAGAAACTGACGTCAATCTGTTAATTAGCAAAGGCGCAAGTAATATTCCGGTGACGACCAAGCTAGCGTCCTCACTACGCTGGAGAAATGTGAAAACGCAGCTTTATTTCTACGGTGAGGCCTACCGTCCACAATAATCCGTCGCGTAAACATTTCTTTTCGAAACCACTCTTGAACCCGGAGGAATTTGAAAACGACGGAAACATTTTGAAAACGGAGTTTTTCGAAAACGATGACGTCACGTTAATCACGTGATTTCCTTGACAGAGTTTTCCTCAAACACAAATCCAACCTGACCGGTGCACGTGATTGTTGGGTTTTGAGATCTAACGAAATTCTTCCGGTGTTGCGGAAAACATTTAATGCGTTTTCAGAGTGTAACCACCGTTTTCAAATATGGGACATCGTACCTATAAACCATCATCTGACAGAACACTTATTAAACATAACCTGTGGACTTACTTGAATTTCCAGAAAGGTCATGAACGCCAATACAATGACCACTGCGTTTTTCATGCAGTCCATCATCCTTATAATAAATTTGCTGTGATTATGATACCAAAAAAAAGAATTAAGAAATTAAGAATTAAAAAAAAAATCAGTTCATTCGACAGATAAGCTCTGTCATGTGCGAAATAGAATCTAAAAGCAAACAAGTGGATGAATGAATTGCTAGTTATAATTACTAATTAGTTCTTTGAAATACTGTTCTGGCTTTGAGCCGTGTTTGCCACTCAAATTAGCGTTGATTCAGACTAAGAACAGATTCGCAGTTGACAATGCCTTTACTTTATTCTTGAATCTTAGCCGGGCTGAAATACGTCACTAAGGACTCTGTTTTAGTCAGGTATGTTGATACAAATCAGTGTGGAACACTCCTCATAATTCAGCCTCGTCCGGATCATTCTGCGGTTGCAGCTTTTGCAAGGGTTGTTTTACATATTACCTTCTTACAACAGTGCGACTCTCTTTGCCCGCTACCAGGCGTATTGCCTGACAACAAGCTCTTTCTGGAACTTATTATAGACTAGAAGCCGATCCAGCGGAGAGAGAGGGAGAATTAATGAGAAAATGATACTTCTGGTCACTTCATGCTGAGGCACAGAATCACACACGACGGTACTGATCACAATTAATTACGTGTATCAGATTTCCCTGTCGTTGGGATATTTCATTCACTCGCTATCAACCGATTCATTTTTCATAAAATCATTTACTATCGGCCATTATGGAGAATTGATCATCCTTTCACAATTGGGTTTCCAGCTGCTTCCTTGCAGTCAATATCTTTTGAGTTATTTTACATCTAATGCTATACGCACAAAGAAGAGATTCTTCTTAAACAAACGTTCGCTGTTTTGTCTTTTCACATCTATTGCGATATATTGAATTTTTTACATAAATAATTTTCTACATCCTTGGAAAATGTAAAACTTCATTGTTGTGCATTCGACGAGAAAGCCATAGTTATTCTACAAAAGCTTACAAAGGAACAGCACTAGCTCTGTATTGATTTTTAGAAAACAGTCCTGAGAAAGCACGCGCTGGTTAAAAATCGTGTTTGTATAAGTCGATGGAGACACAGAACTAGCGCGCGCTGTTGACCGTAGTGATGGCGCGAGCAAAGAGAATTTACATTTTGATATCCAAAGTTAACAAGTTGTTTTCCTTTTTCTCGTCGTGGTGTCTTCTAAAAGAAATAGAAAACATGTATTTCTTGTTTCTATCGGTTATACAAACACTCGTGAAAGTTTGGGAGAACTCGAAAAAGCTGTGGAAACACTCGCCTGCGGCTCGTGTTCCCACAACATTTCTCGTTGTCCCAAACTTCCACTCGTGTTTGTATAACTCGATAGAAACACGGTACATGTTTTCTATTTCTTAAATACACCTTGTAAGTTTTCACTGTTCACAATTTTAATATTCTTGATAATGGTGACAAAGAATAAGGATTTACTATCTTTTTTGACCTTTCCCCGATTGCTTAAGAAGACTGAATGCAAAAGAAACACGACAACACATCTTATAACAAAAATGGAAAAAGAAGGTATGTTCACCTAATTATGATCATTTTCCTGATTCTTTTAATTAGCATGAGGAAACAGGAATTGGCCTCCTTATAAAACCATTACATCTGAACAGTTCTCGACTAGTATCGATATCATTTGTTTTTTTGGGACATTGAGTGACCAATTATTAACAAAGATTACCAGCTTACCTCAGATTTGTCAGAATCTTCAGAGCGGTGTCCTTCAAAGGCCACTCACTCAAACTGTACTCGTGGTTCGAGAACGAAGAGTTGTCTTGATACAGTAGCCGAGATACCACATCCACTTAGTTAAGCATGTTCAATACTCAAAAAAAGACTTTGTTTTGTGTTTACTTTAAAGCAATTTTTGATGCAACAAAGCGCCTCATTTGCCAACAATATCCCATCGATAAAAATTAGTGTGTTCTAATTTTGAATAATCAGAGCGTGACGCGGTCCTTTCACCGAAATTATATTGAGACAGAATCGCAACTTAGCTTGAATTAGTGGAGCTAAATATCTTTCCAATGAAGGGAAATTACCGACGAAGGAAGGTTGTTCAAAGTATTGTTTTAGAGTTTAATTAAAATAGGTAGGTGACATTGAGTCAATCACTTAGTCAAATTGATTTAGAGGCATGACGTCAAGTGTAAAGAAAAAAGAGACCTTTTTAGCAGTAGTACTTGAAGTAAGTTTACGCACGAAAGCTTTAAATCATTCCATTTTAAATTTGCTCTTAATATCGTCAGCAGTTCGGATTAAACTTTTTTTAGCCGTGGAATGACGTCAAGTCCTCTCTATGTGTAAATGAATCAAATTAACAATAAAACTGTTCTTCCGATCTTTTGTTAAGTGTGAAAAAGTATCTAATTGCTTCTTTTCCGGACACTTTGATCAGGGGTTAATTGACGAAAATTTTTTTTCCTAAGGAAACTAATTTATTTCTTCCTTATATATTTCTTCCTTAATCGACTTAGGCAACAAAATTTTCTTGCCTAATCTTTCTTTCCCACGTAGGTTTTGAAGATTTAGTTCTATGTTTGCAAACAAAGCTGACTATGACAATACAAAAATATCAAATTGGTTTTTTTTAATTGTTTGGAGTAAAGAATGGAAAATAAACTGCTAGACATTTCACTGCCTTAAACTAACAGAAACCAAGATGAAAGGAAAAATACATTCAGATTCTCTTTCAAAGAAGATTGAATCAGAATGCTTTCCAAACGTTTACTATGGCAAGCCAAGCATGACAAAAGTGGGTTGAGTTGAAAATCACCTATCGAGTGTGAGAATGAGAAATCACTGTGCGAGATTGGAAAGTCACTACGTGAGATTAGAAAATCACTGTATGAGAAATTAATATTGCTATACGAGAATAAAAAAATGTCATGCGAGATCATAAGTACCAATCGAGAATGAAAAACTGCCATGCGAGATTGAAATTAACTGTTGAGAATGAAAAATCGTTGTGTGAGAAAAAGAAATCACCATTCGAGATTATCGATTGGTTTTTTTCTGAGCCGGTGATGTATAACCAGTCAGCGGAGAATATTTTGGCAGTCGGTATAAAACATGGACTGCGGGCTACGGACTACGGATTACGGACTGGGTATAAAACACGGACTTAGGTATAAAACGCGGACTAAACATTAATTAGGGACTGGGTATAAAACACGGACTCAGGTATAAAACGCGGACCGAGCATTACGGACTCGGTATAAAACACGAAGAAAGCTTCTACATTGAATAAATTCTCGCACGAACGTTTTCATAAATAGAAGCTATCTGTATAAATTATAGAAGTCTCATTTCCCGAAAGTTCCCGCTCATACAGGTTTAACCATATTCAAGAGAAAATGATAGGATTTTCTCTTGCCATACTCGATTGCCGAAAAAGAAATAGAAGACACTGAAAGTCACAAAATTGAAGAGCTGTATGAATTTTCGAATGATTGAAGCCATGATTAAATGTTTTGAAAGATCAACAGTCGAGAGAATTGAGGAGAATTCGAACGACACGTCCCGCTGTTTATTTGTTCGATCTTGTATTAAATAAATACACATACATACGGCCACGGCGAAATGAGGAACAAAAAGTTGACAAATACAAGAAACGACATTACACAAGGATAGCAGCTCTACACGCTCAATATCGCCTTGGAAAAGGAAGGGGAAAAAAAGAAAAATCACCCACCCAAGTACTATACTTAACTTTGTTGAGCAGACGAAACATGTTGCTGTCCTTGTGGTATAGTGACTCCACGGTGGAAGCATTTTTTTTAAATTTCTAAGATGAGAAAAGGTATCAAAAAGAGAAAAAAAAATATCTGATACTGCATGGCTGGGAAAGTAGAGAACAAAAAGTTAGAGGAATATGCTTTGGTGATCGGACATGCGGCACTTTCGAAATAATTGCCTCGGTCTCTCGGACGAAGATAATTCGGTCTCACGGACCGATAACTTTGTGAATGTGAATGTTTTCAACAGCGTTACATCTCCTCATGTACTGTCGTACCGGAAATCGAAACTTTGCAAGAAAAGAAGAATTAATATATGAAACTATACATCGCAGCCCTCACCTCCAATGCCGGCCATCTTGGGTGAGTCACTATACCACAAGGACAGCAACATGTTTCGTCCGCTCAACAAAAGAGAGTTTAAGCATGACGTTTACGGCAGACGGCAAACGGCAAAGATTACCTCTGATTTTCTATTCTTTTCTCGTAATCTTGAAATAAATCATACAAAAATGGAAAAGTGTCTCTTACTATTCACTGCAAATAAAAATGTTTTGATTCTACTGTACAGGGTGCTGAAGACAGACGGCAAAAGTTTCATTTTTGCCGTTTGCCGTATGCCGTAAACGTCATGCTTAACCTCTCTAAAGTTAAGCCCTGTTCGGCGGGGATAGTACTTGGGTGAGTGACCAAATACAAATACCCCGTGTTGTAAGAACTTTTTTTTCTTTTTTTGTCCCTGCCTTTTCCAAGGCGATATTAAGCTTGTAGAACTGCCATCCTTGTGTAATGTCGTTTCTTCTATTTATCAACTTTTTGTTCCTCATTTCGCCGTGGCCATATTTATGTGTATTTATTTAATAAATGATCGTACAAATGAACAGCGGGACGTGTCGTTCGAATTCTCCTCAATTCTCTCGACTGTTGATCTTTCAAAACATTTAATCATGGCTTCAATCATTCGAAAATTCATACAGCTCTTCAATTTTGTGACTTTCAGTGTCTTCTATTTCTTTTTCGGCAATCGACTATGGCAAGAGAAAATCCCATCCCTTTCTCTTGAGTATGGTTAAACCTGTATGAGCGGGAACTTTCGGGAAATGAGACTTCTATAATTTATACAGATAGCTTCTATTTATGACTGAAACGTTCGTGCGAGAATTTATTCAATGTAGAAGCTTTCTTCGTGTTTTATACCGAGTCCGTAATGCTCGGTCCGCGTTTTATACCTGAGTCCGTGTTTTATACCCAGTCCGTAGTCCGTAGTCCGTAGTCCGTAATCCGTAGTCCGTAGTCCGTAGTTCGTAGTCCGTAGTCCGTAGTCCGTAGTCCGTAGTCCGTAGTCCGTAGTCCGTAGACCGTAGTCCATAGTCCATAGTCCGTAGTCCGTAGTCCGTAGCCCGTAGTCCGTAGCCCGCAGTCCATGTTTTATACCGACTGCCAAAATACTCTCCGCTGACTGGTTATACATCACCGGCTCAGAAAAAAACCAATCGATAATCTCGAATGGTGATTTCTTTTTCTCACACAACGATTTTTCATT
>JAHPZR010003857.1:100000-122289 GCA_019787425.1 Platygyra sinensis
GTAATTATTTGCAATAGATCAGGAAAGTGAAAGGGGCCTTTTCTAAACATGTTTTAGTCTGGCATATATTGTTCATCATCATCATCATCATCATCATTTTATTAAATGTTTATAGTACACATCTCAGGTTGGAAAATTATATTTAATTGCCATATTTGAATACAGCTGTATTTAACAGGCCTTCTTAGTTCTGTGGGCATTAAAGAATTTTCGTATTGTCTCAGTGACACAAAAAATATTTTTTCTGCATTATTTGTAAAAGATCAGGAAAGTGAAAAGTACCCTTCCTAAATTTTTTTAGTCTAGCATATATTGTTCATGTTTACATGCAGCATTGCATTGTATGTTCTCTTTATTAAAGATCATAACAACAAATTGATAAAAGCTTCTGTGTTTATGTTTTAAACTGTGTTTTAGATGGTGGGGTGTTGTTTGTACATAACTCAGGAAGTGACAAGTGAAGTATTTCCTCTTAAAAAAGCTGCTCCAGAGCCACATCACCACCTCATCACCTTACAAAGTTTTCCCAAAAATGCTTTCAGGTCCTATCTATCACCCCTGTGAAAAACCCCGGCGTGCCCAATCGATGAAAATCGATCATCGAAAGGCAACTAATATGACCAGTATAATCGATAATAATATTATTAATTGATTATTATTGATGAAAATCGATACTCACAATTTTTTCGGTGATCGATGTTCATCGATTTCCGATATTAATTGATTAATTAACATCGATTATATTGATTGATATCCATTATATCGATTATTGGTTTTCATTGATTGGGCCCGCCGAGGATAAACAACTGCCAATTCAAGGGATTTTGTTAACAAGCTTGCCACTGCCAGGCAATAGCTCCCTCATTACAAAAGTATTCCTTAAAGGTTTCCCGTACTTGTTTGGCATCAGTTGTGGCATTATGGCCTGTCGTTGGCACTGTAAGAGGTAATAATGACTGTACTGCTGAATCCTGACGCCAAAGTCCATATATAAGCTCGCCATCTCTGCTTTCAGAATCTACAGTTCCAGCAGGACAATACACCCCTCTTGATGAGCTGCTTCGAAGATAATTGTGGAGAATAAGGGCTGTCAGTACCACATTTTCAACGGACCGAGGGCTCAGCATGAGGACAGTTAGAAAAAGACGCCATCTATTTGCCATGATACCAAACAAATTCTCAGACAGCCTCCTTGCTCGGCTGTGTAGGTAGTTGTAAACTCTCCTGTCTGCAGTAAGTCCATTTTGTGAATAAGGCTTCATCATGTGAGGCTTTAGTGCAAAAGCATCATCTCCAACAAAAACGTGAGGCACCTCTGTATCCCCATGTGGTAGGCACTGGGGTGGGGGTAAGGAAATATTTCCATCTTCAATTGCTTGTGATAAGCCACACTTATTCCATACTCCTCCATCTGATACCCTCCCATTTGTACCAACGTCTGCATACAAGCATTCGTAGTCTGGACCAGCTATGGCCATTAACACAATGGAATGTGTATGTTTATAATTGTAATAGTGTGAGCCGGAATTTGAAGGTGGCTGAATTACAATATGCTTCCCATCTATTGCTCCAAGACAGTTTGGGTAGTTCCATCGCTCCTCAAATTTTGAGGCTATTGCCAGCCACTCTTCGTGTGACGAAGGTACTTTAAGGCAAACTGGCCCAAGATTTTTGACAATCGCTTTGCAGACTTCATCCACAATGTAAGCTACCGCCGCTCTCGAAATACGAAACTGGAAACTCAGGGATCGATAAGTTTCTCCTGTCGCGAGGAATCGTAGAGTTACTGTTAATCTTTCCGCTGCAGCTATGACTTTGTGACCTCCCATCACTTGACGTGGAGTTATGTCATGTTCAATGGCTTTCAATATCCTTTTAAAATCTTCGTGATTCATTCGCATCATCTCACGGTAAGCTGCAGTGTCCTCAATCATTAACTCTTTCACTATATTGTTGAAATATCCCCTCTCTCCCCTTCGCTTTATCCAGTGTCTAGTCTTTCCTCTTTTTGTTACTCTATCATCCTCCTCGTCCAACACTTCGAGAAGAGCAAGAGCGGCTAAACACCTCTTCACAGTCGATCGTTCGCGCGCCATTTCTTTGGCAAAACAATATGGCGCGCGTTTGTTTCAAAAAGGATTCTGGGTAGAATTCGGACCCAGACCTCTCAAGCCCATGTGTTGAATCCAACATGTTGCATTCGTTTGGCCACCTCGTCCAACAACGTGCAACATCGTCCAACAATGTTGGATTCAACAATGTTGGATGATGTTGGATCCGTTTGGCCGGGCCTTTACGGACTCGGTATAAAACACGAAGAAAGGTTCTACATTGAATAAATTCTCGCACGAACGTTTTCATAAATAGAAGCTATCTGTATAAAGATCTATAAATTATAGAAGTCTCATTTCCCGAAAGTGCCCGCTCATACAGGTTTAACCCATGATACTCAAGAGAAAATGATGGGATTTTCTCTTGCCATACTCGATTGCCGAAAAAGAAATAGAAGACACTGAAAGTCACAAAATTGACGAGCTGTATGAATTTTCGAATGATTAAATGTTTTGAAAGATCAACAGTCGAGTGAATTGAGGAGAATTCGAACGACATGTCCCGCTGTTCATTTGTACGATCATGTATTAAATAAATACACATAAATACGGCCACGGCGAAATGAGAAACAAAAAGTTGATAAATGGAAGAAGCGACATTACACAAGGATGGCAGTTCTGCACTCCTTGATATCGCCTTGGAAAAGGAAGGGGAAAAAAGAAAAAAAAGTTCTTACAACACGGAGTATTCGTATTTGGTCACCCATCCAAATACTATCCTCACCAAACAGGGCTTAACTTTGTTGAGCAGACTGAACATTTTGCTGTCCTTGTGGTATAGTGACTCACCCAAGATGGCCGGCACTGGAGGCAAGGGCTGCGATATATGTATAGTTTCATATATTAATTCTTCTTTTCTTGCACAGTGTCGATTTCCAGTAAGAGAGTACATGAGGAGATGTAACGCTGTTGAGAACATTCACATTCACAAAGTTAGCGTTCCTTGAGACCGACTACAACAACAACTTTATTGACCCTTACCCTTGGCAGAAATTAAATTAACATGAAATAAAAATTAAAACTGAGAGGGTGTTGGCTTTCTAAAATAACTAAAAAGTTAGCAAGGCTAGGAAGCCAAAAGTCATCTTCGTCCGAGAAACCGAGGCAATTATTTCGAAAGTGCCGCTTCTCCGATCACCAAAGCAAGTAATAGTTCTCATTTTCATATTCCTCGAACTTTTTGTTCTCTACTTTCCCAGCCATGCAGTATCAGATATTTTTTTTTTCACTTTTTGATACATTTTCTCATCTTTGAAACTTAAAAAAATGCGTTCACCGTGGAGTCACTATACCACAAGGACAGCAAAATGTTCAGTCTGCTCAACAAAGTTAAGCCCTGTTCGGTGAGGATAGTATTTGGATGGGTGACCAAATACGAATACTCCGTGTTGTAAGAACTTTTTTTTCTTTTTTCCCCTTCCTTTTCCAAGGCGATATCAAGGAGTGCAGAACTGCCATCCTTGTGTAATGTCGCTTCTTCCATTTATCAACTTTTTGTTTCTCATTTCGCCGTGGCCGTATTTATGTGTATTTATTTAATACATGATCGTACAAATGAACAGCGGGACATGTCGTTCGAATTCTCCTCAATTCACTCGACTGTTGATCTTTCAAAACATTTAATCATTCGAAAATTCATACAGCTCGTCAATTTTGTGACTTTCAGTGTCTTCTATTTCTTTTTCGGCAATCGAGTATGGCAAGAGAAAATCCCATCATTTTCTCTTGAGTATCATGGGTTAAACCTGTATGAGCGGGCACTTTCGGGAAATGAGACTTCTATAATTTATAGATCTTTATACAGATAGCTTCTATTTATGAAAACGTTCGTGCGAGAATTTATTCAATGTAGAACCTTTCTTCGTGTTTTATACCGAGTCCGTAATGCTTAGTCTGCGTTTTATACCTGAGTCCGTGTTTTACACCCAGTCCGTAGTCTGTAGTCCGTAGTCCGTAGTCCGTAGTCCGTAGTCCGTAGTCCGTAGTCCGTAGTCCGTAGTCCGTAGTCCGTAGTCCGTAGTCCGTAGTCCGTAGTCCGTAGTCCGATACTGACCGATTTGAATTCGGTGTCGGTGTGAGTGATTTGAATTCGGTGTCGGTGTGAGTGATTTGAATTCGGTGTCGGTGTGAGTGATTTGAATTCGGTGTGAGTGATTTGAATTCGGTGTGAGTGATTTGAATTCAGTGTGAGTGATTTGAATTCGGTGTGAGTGATTTGAATTCAGTGTGAGTGATTTGAATTCGGTGTGAGTGAATTAAATTTGGTGTGCACTTGTGGGCCACCGTAAATTTTGATATTCTTTGTATATTTCTTCACCAAACTTGGCATATGAACTTGCGTTGTGTTCCCGATTGTTTCGACATCACCTTGCATACAGCTGCCGCGCCAAAAATTTGAATTGACCAATCAGAATTCAACAGGCGGGAAAAACTTTACAGTCCTGAAATAAATGTAAGTGAACAAGAAAAGCATTGAAGTCAGGCAACTCTTCTCACTGGAAACGGCATCAAATATTCAGGAAAAGGAATTTACTATTCCAAAAACCATATCAGATTGTAAAAATGGAAAATTATGAAACATTTTGAGCCTCCAAGCTTCTTATATTTTGGCGCCAACGTCAGGCAACTCGCTCGCAGTTCGTCGAGTGTCGCCAGGTAAGATAATAGTTCTGCTTTTATGAACAAAATATGTAGTTCCTCCTCAAATTAAACTCACAATTCTCAAGATAACTATAAGAAGAGCCCAAAGCACCATTTGCATTATCTTTATTTGTGTTTGCTGGGCAGAAAATAGCTATTATCGTGTCGTTTTGGTAGGACAGCTCAGGGGCCCGTTTCTCGAAAGCCCCGGAAACTTTTCGGGCCCGTAAAGCAATAGCAAAATCTGGAACCTTACGATTACAGAGCTGTTTTATTCACATGTTCTTAATATGAACAGAGGTTCCCTTCATACAAGAAGTTTCAAGCGCATACACTTCTCCGTTTTTAGATACAGATGAGCTGAAAATGGCTTTACGGGCCCGAAAACTTTTCGGGGCTTTCGAGAAACGGGCCCCAGGACAGCTAAGTTTTGACTGCCGCGCGTACTGCGGGCGCAGCTGCCGTATGCAAAGCAAGACCGATACAGAATCTTAAATGATGATGGCACAAATCATGACGTCACAAATATCCTTGATATAAAGTTTCTATTTTTCAAGAAATAATATGCTGTTTGAAAGACCTTGACGAGAGGAACTTAACGCTGAAAACCATTTCTTGCTATGACAAAAGCTTCGTGAGTTATGGCAAGTTAAAACAAAAATCGTTTTCCCCCCCGGAAACCTGCCAAGCCATACTCTTTCTCAGAAATCGAAACCCCTGGCAAATTTTTTTCAGCTCTTTTCTGGGGAAGCTAATATTTTGCTGAGATATAATGCTTAGAGTGGCCAAAAAATCGTATGAGTGTAGGATTTTAGTTTAGTGTTTTCTAGTGATACTAAAAGAAATTAGAGAATTGATTACGTCACACTTTATGACGTCACAAACACGGTTTTGCGGCTTTGTCAGTGACAAGAAAATCTTCTATCGTGATTTTTTGTATTACATTTGTTCTTATCGCCTGGGAAACCTCATCTGCAACATAACTGGAAGTAGTGGCACCAAAACAACAACTCTAACTTAGAAATATTTCACACGGGGGGGAACTTCTCTCCTGGGAAAACTAACTTCAAACTTTGAAAAGCCATATCTCGGCTAGTTTTTGCGATTTAGACAAACGGTTTGCGGAACTCAACTTGTCTTGATGATTCCTTTCGAACACGGGCAAAATCTTTTCCAAATTAGTAAACCGAATTTATGAGTTTTGTATGACGTCATTAATTGTGACGTCATAACTTAAAATTTTCTGTCACATTTAAACTTAAAATGATTGGGTCGATGTCTCATACCTCCTTGCCAAGTTTCGTAAACAAATCCTCAAATTTCACAAAATTATTGCAAAACGCACGTTTACATGCCCTATTTTAGGGGTGGTTTGGCCCAACCGTGGGTGAGCTTGCAGGGTGCAACTGTTTGGATGCACGGAAGTGGTTGAAAACGAAAGAAACGTAAGAATACCTCGGCTCTAGCCTTCTTCCCCTTGACTTTTGCTTCCTGTCTGAAGAAGAAGCAAGAGTCAAGGGGTTCGTGCTAAATGGATGATCAGTCTCAAGTATAAACCGAGACAATGAGTCGCAGGTTATTCTGGCTCGTAAATGAAGCACTTGTCTGGTTGATGGTTGGATCCCGGATCGAGAATTTCGGATTTGAGAATTGTTGGGGCTGCCTCAGAGAAGCACTATCGCTGTGAAGTATCGTGTCTGGGAACACAACACTGACACTAATTCCCAGTCGCACAGAACTCAAACCGAGATCACTGGAACCCAGTGATATACAAATATATAAGTCAAACATGTCAAATCCAAACGAGTGTTTTTCATTGTGCGCATGTCCAAAATGAAGGGATTTGCGTGACACACATTGAAGGAGCTATGCCACGACTTGAGCAAGACAAGATTACCCGAAATTTGTTAAGTTCGTCGTTTCCAACCATGTAAATTTTCCCCATACTTAACCATGCATCCTTATTTCTTTATGGTTTATTATGAGCTCCATATTGTTATTCTATCTTAGTAAACCATTATTCTCAGTTTTCCTTCAATTTAAAGGTGATTTTGTACGTGGCTAAAATAACTCAAAATACCGTGACAGAGCTCCTTTAAAATCAATCAACTGTCAGTAAACTGAGTCAGTTTTCAACTGAAGATTTATATTCTGTCGCATTAAGTGCATTTTAATTTTAATTTACAGATGTAGAACTTCATCACTATTTATTTGATTCCCATCCAATGCATTCAAACAATTGATGTTTCAGAAAACCACTGTCCATCTCATTCTGAAAAAAAAATTAACAGTAAATTTAAATTGAAATCTCGATATTCCATATAAGACGGATTTTTGTGAAAGATAAAAAAATCAGTAATAATACACAGAATAAGTGAATAAGAAAATTTTATCTTGAAGTGGTTTTCTTTGCTGCTCTATTCATACTTTCAGATGATTCAAATAACCCTTAGCAGGTTACATTTAATAAGTGATGAAATTAATTATAATATTTGTGATTTTCTCGGCACCGTGAAGATTGTTTTTGCGCCCTTGTTGTCTAGGAATGGTGTGGTGTCGTTTTAAATTCATTTTTGTCTTTTGGCATATCGTTTCATTCACCACAGCAAGATAATTTTGCAAAAGAAATTGTAAGGATAAAAAGAAAGCTCAATTCCCGCCCCGAGGGGACAAATTTCAAGAAAACTAGTACGTCAATATGGCTGCAATGACGTCATGTAAAAGCCTTTTATTGGTTCCCGACCTGATTGACAGTTTCCCGGCATTCTGGTGCAGTTTGCAGTACCGTCTTTTCTGCACGTGCATGTTACACACTCGTCTCCAGAAACCTTTTGCCACTGATCTCCGGGGGACAAGTGCTCTCCATTGTGAAAGCAGGCTTGAAAGAAAAAGAAAAACATTCAAAGAATTAAACAGAATAATTCGTCATTGTTTTTTCCTCACGTGAAACACCAGTTAATCTTAGAGATACTAAATTTCTACAAGGATCAACGGGACCTGATGGATCAAGTCAGGAAAGGAAGAGTGCTGTATCCAAACAATCATGATAATTAAAAAAAAATGACATTAAAAAATACAAACTAAAAGATTGTTAACTACAAAGACGGGATCAAATATATAATTTTGTTCCACTTATTTGCCGAGCCTGACTTCTTCATGAATGGACTTCAAGAAATAACGATAAAATTCAAAATACCAAAACAAAACACTCTGTGATTTAAAAGAAACAAACTAAAACTGATCAATTTCACTGCAGTTCTTAGAAGTCTTTTTACCCTCTCATTCCCAATTAAATTCATACTGAGCTTTGTAGTATCATAATTTTTAACAATTCTCAGTATCTCTTTGTAAAATAGACAAATCTCGTTAGTAAGGAACTTCGCTAATGGGTCGCTAATAATCACAGCGTAACCTAGGTCAACCTCCAGCTAAGCCAAAACTAGAAGCGGTCTACTCAAACTCATTAATAATACATCGAGCTCATGAAAACGTGCCCGTGAGGGTGCTGGGTTATCTGATCTTAATTAGCATAGATTTTTCCGATTTTATTTCGCTGTTTTCTCCTTAGTTTTGTTTTCAATTGCTATATCACACACTCAGGACAGTGTTTTGATCACATTTCCGAACAGCGCGCACTTTGTCAAAAATACTGCGTCGCGCATCGTATTTTCAACTCTCCTCTCGGAATTTTAAAATGTGGCAAACGACATGACAAACTGGTGAGTACCCTCACTTTGACACAGTTTGACCCTCCCACCCCCCGTGCTGTGTGACCTCTTATAGTTCTAAAAGGGTGCAACTGAGCCTTAGGTAAGATTCCGTTTACGTACCACACTCTGGGCAACATTGTCCAGGGATTTTGATGGATCTTTCGCAGGCTATCTTCTGGATATCACAGTCAAAAATTTTATGGCAGCTGTGTTTCCCTGCCTCACACTTGCACTGCTGGCAGATGATGCTTGTCTTATCAGCGGATTCCTGCAAGACCTCGGCACTTTCACCATCTTTGTATAGCAGACCATTTATTTTACAACTGGGAGCTTGCGGATTGGGCTCAAGTTTAACTGGAAATAACGAGGACAAAAATATTAAAAAATAGCACATTAAATTTTGTTCGATTGTGACGCTCTTTCAGCTTTTATTTCATTGTCTGTTGAAATGACATCAACTTGGATAAAAATCCTCCATGATCTAACAACTGAGGTACTGGAGGCTCTAGACCGTCCCGCTATAGATCACGGATCGGTCGTGGGTCCAAATCCTATCTGGAGCTTAGATTTTATTCCGATTTGATGTCATTTCTACATTTAATATTGCTTATATTTCATTATACTACTGTTTCAACGTGACAATCTGATATCCAGTTATTTTAGGAGGTCAACCTTTCAATGCAGTGTAACCTCCATTTGACGAAGGGCCAAGGGACTGGCAAAATACGTTCACTATAATGTGGTTTCGTTATACTTTTATAGAGACGAAAAATATCGTTATTTAGTATATACTAAAACAGTGGATAGCGCTGAAGGCGCTCTCTGATTGGCTAGTCAATTGCAAACTTCGAATATCTTTTGCTATTTACCTCCGAGCAACTTGGGGAGAAAAATGGCGTCCCGGTTTGCATCCGTGACAATCCCTGAATTAACTTTTTTGTGATGTAAATAGAGTCCGTAAGTGACGTCACAAGAACATTTTTTGAAATTATGGGATATGATGTCATCTTCTTATAGAGGATCCTAAAAAATGCCGCATCCCAAAACTAAGCTCTGAACTGCAATTCCTGATGGAGATATACGGGATCAAAGTTTGATAGTATCCCATACAAACCCTTCAAAGTTTGTTCCAGTTCCTTCAGTTTGGAACCGACTCAAAATTAGAGAGATTTATATGGGGCAGTATTAAACTTTGATCCTTTATATTTCGGCTGGGAATTACAATTAAGAGGTAATTTTTGGCAAGGACCCTTTTTTAAGGACGCTCTATTCGAAAATGGCGCCAGATTCCATAATTTCACAAATTAAGTTTTTGTGACGTCACACTTTAAAACTCTATTATCTCACTGTTTTAGTATGTATAGGTAATCATACGGTTTCGAGTTCAATTTGGAATTAATTTGCACGCGTGAGTTTTTAAAAAAGCTGAAATTGCACGAGCCGCTTCGGCGAGTGCAATTTCGCTTTTGAAAAACTCACAAGTGCAAATTAATTCCAAATTGAACGAGAAAAACCGTATGATTACTTATTAATAATATAAACATGAAAAAATTTGCGTGGAGGATGTTTTAAACTTTATGAACTCTGAACTCACTTCTCAGTTTTGTCCGCGCGCTTAATCTCAGGTGATTTGAATTAGCCAATCATGGCCCAGAATGTGCTCGCGCGTGCATTTGAACTTCGCTGTCGTAATTTTCCAGATTTTCATCTTTGTTGTATTTCTTGCCGGGGTTGAAAATTTAGGTCAGCCTTGCTACTGTTTTTGGAGATTTGAGTCTAGTTTCTTCACCGTTTTTAGGCATTATGATTCGCCGTTTGTTGTATGTTCCGGATTACGCGGTAACTGAGTTCATTAAATAGTTCGTAAATTTGGAGTCTGAGCCGACCTGAGCCTACAACTCGCTGAATACAATTCCCAACAGAGGAAGTGCCGGAAAATCTTTCTTGAAGCCATGTTCTGTCATTCAAAGCTTCTGCACAAACTTTTCGTCATCATTTTACGTGATATCAGTGTCTTAGAAAATTTCCTTTTGTCTTTCAGTCAATCAAAATCCAGAATTTATACGATGTGTAATTTGCACTGGTGTTACACTTGAACTGCACTGCTCTCAGCTAATCAGAATCGAGTAATTTTTTCATGTATATTATTAATTCTAAACAACTATTCTCCTTAGTGTCGAAGGCTAGCGTTGGATATTTATTCGCGGCTCGGTGAATATCCACCGCTAGCCACCTCCACTTCGGTAAATAGTTGTTAATTATACCAAGGAATTCGTTATTATATAGGTTTGTTCAATCGAGGTTCCACTGTACATCCCATTTCACTCCTCCAGGCATACTCTGGCATATCTCTAGCTCTTTCCTTTAGAAATCCGTCCTTCTATTTTCATGTTCACTTAAACTCGATAACCTCACGTTTCTATTAGCCCCCATGCACAATGAATATACCAATGTCACCTTTAATTGTTAAGTGCAAAAAATTTAGTGAAGTGAATGAAGTGAATGAAAGCTTTACCCTAGATATCGGGGCGCTCCAACGAAAATATGATTAGTTAAGGAATCCAATTTTAAAATAGTTGCTCCCAGTTGAACCGAGAGCTCTTTGCAGCCCCTTCAAGACACGTCTTAGGCAGCAAAAGCCTGGTTATTCATAAAGCAATACTCAGTTCCGTATTTGTTAAAACTATATGCTACTATATGCAGCATATTTCCCTTGTCCAGACCAGCTGCAGAAAAGGAAACCTCCTACTCAGGCCCTCTCTGGGTTCGCCACGAAATGCTCAGGTTGAAGAATGCGTGACGAGAACAAGTGAAGAGTACTTGTATAAAACTACAGCTTTTTCTTAAAGGAGCTACGACATGTTTTGCGAGTCTTGAAAAGTGTATCCCTTTGGAGCTTTTCTAACTCAGTAAACTATTATTTTCAGGTTTCCTTCAATTTAATTAAGGATATTTTTTCGCGGCAAAATTAACTCAAATGCTACGACTGAGTATTTTTCTGTTGTCACGAAGCTCTCTAGAACCTCTAATTTCATTGGATCTTGTTGGCACGAAGCTCTATTGTTTTAGGGCTAGGGTCCATTGTTACCATTGTTTGTATATAATTTTCTCAACCAATCCTGTGAGACGTTCCGAAGAGCTTCGTGGCGGCCCGTATTTTTATTGGCATACCACAGGCAGGGCAACATTGTTCATGGGAACGCTTCTCATAACGTGCACAGCTTGGATCGTCAAGTGTGCAGTGGAAGATGTGATGACATCCGTCCACTTGGCCTTGTTTGCATCTACACTGATGGCATGACGCATTCTTTTGATCGTAGGACATGTGCAACACTTCCATGCTGGCTCCGTCCTTGTAGTTACGTCCTCCTACCCTACAACTTGGAGGAGCGGGTTTGGGTAACACTACAAAGCAACGAACAGAAATAATAGCTGAAGAGTCATAAAGATAATAACTTAGATTTTGATTTCATTCAATCTGCTTTTCATAACGGAAATGGGAATAAGATACTCCGGGCTTTGTACTAATTGGTCTGCAGTCTGCAAATGTCATCAGACATGCGCCAAATTATATGGTAACTACCATATCTTACTACATTTCACCAAGATTTAAGAATGTGCTTCTCACGGTGATCTTATTCTCACTGCTAAAAATTCCACCAACTTGCCAACGCGGACTTCTAACACCCTGTGCGACCGGGGGTTTTGCTTGCCTCTTTAAAATGTTTATTCAAGTTTTTTTCGACCTTCTTTTTCAAGTGACTTTCAAGCATTGAAATTGTAAATTTGCACCCTTCCTTTTCCTCTAAGCAACGTTTTCTCCACTTTCTCGCTGCCCTTCGACTCTACCTAAGCTAAATTTTACCTTTCATATCTTCACTCCGCTATCGCAGCGAGTGACTATTTTTTAAGTGAGAATTTTTTCTACTTTCATACGTTCTTTTGCTGACTTCACTTAGGTCTGCTTTAACTTCTAATGTTTTCTACGACGGTAGGGCAGTAGAACATCGTTGGGATGGTTTTAAAAAAACCGTTTTTAACTAACTTATCTTTATAGGTAACTTATTCTATCGGCCGCGCACCGCGGGCGCAAGTTGGGCAGCACTGGCCTTCAGCTTTAATGAAGTTTGTACATCCGGGTTTGTTTAGCTCGCAGTAGTAGATCCTGTGGCATTGGTCTAGTTTTCCATCCATGCACGTGCACTGGTGACATTCAGCAAGCTGTTTGCTGCCATAGTCCTGTAGAATCTCCATGCTTTGACCTTGCTTGTATGTTTTGTCCTTCACTTTACATTCAGGTGCGTCAATGGGGACATCTGAGTTAAATAATCATGGCAATTCATAACTCAGTTGCTAATAGATTCCAGTAAATGAGTTATTATCCTTAGCAACTGAAGAGACAAGTTGAATAATATGGAACTTAAGCAAATTAAAATGTGGTAAGAACATCAGTGACACATACGCCTGACGGCTTGTGGGCCACTGTTTTGTTCGATGCCACATTTTGAACGTCATCTGTTCCTGAACAGACGCAAGGCAACGTAGAAACTATTTGTTAAAAAGAAAACGATGAGAAAACCAATCAGATTCACGGATTTTCAATTGAACACAACTGAGTGGCTAGAAATACTAGTTAAAATACTTCACTAAAAATATTACTCTAACTGGCTTGCGATAAGATCTTCTTATCCAGCCCTACGAAATACGCTTGCTATGCAAGTTAATGTTGTTATGAAATCATGAATAATTGGCATCTCCTCCCTCCCCTCCCCGCCACCATACCTCTCTGACATTCTGGACAGCACTGGTCTGGCGTTTTGATGTAACTGTTACAACTTGAATCGTTGAGAACACAATGAAAAATGTGGTGACAGTCTAGTTTTCCCTGTTTGCACGTGCACTGCTCACATTCACCGCTGGCCAGATCTCCTCTGTACACTTCCATGCTGTCGCCATCATCATAGGTTTGGCCTTCGACATTACAAACCCAGGACGGAGCTTTGATTTGGACTGGCTTCACTAGGGAAACATAAGTTACAAACTGGAAGGATTACTTTGGGTAAATACATTCACTGACCACAGAAACTCTAGCTAATTACTGCGAGCTTCGAATCCTGAATGTGGCACACAATGTACACTGCATGAGGTCCTTATTGGAGAAATGTCGGCCAAGTTATTTGCTTATTTATTTCTACATTTTTACAATTCTATGGAGCTCGCTTCCGGCTCTGACCATAAACTTGGAAAAAAATAACTACCAATATTCCCCAATACAAACCGAACAAGCAAGTTCAAAAAGTATTTAGTATACTGAGTGGCTATTTTAAAATTCTCCTCATTAAACAATGCATCTCGGTTAGTGCGCCAAAGTTAAGCATATATTTGCATATTTTCAGGCCACTTTCTTGAAATTTAAACCAAAGTATTCCTCAGCAATAGAGGGAAATAAATCTCTCTATTTAAGCAATGTTTTGGAAGAGCAGTTTTTGGAAACTACTGCTGAGCGGGTTTAGCGAAGCGAAATTCGTACCGCTCAGCGAGCCCATCAGAATTCTTTTTTACCATATGGACCAATTTCCATATAGCAACTGATCCAGAATAATTAAAAGCCCTAGTCTACTTACCTTTGATGCGATAAACATAATTTGTGTTTGCCATTCCCACGCCTTTGTAGCAGTTTCCAGACTTCCCGTGCTTAGTATAATTTTTCTCATCATCTTTACTAGACCAACACTCTCCGTAATATTGTATTCCAACAACTTGGGTGTAGCCCTGCCGGAATGCCTCCTCAGCGCAGCGTTGAGCGATGACGCTCGTTTGGTTACGCTCCAAATAATACCATATATTTTTGCCTCCCAAGGTCTTTTTTCCTCGGAAGTTTATTACCAACTTGTCTAATGCTTTTTTCTTGACCTTGTCCTTAAAACAACCGACGGGCTCAAAGTCAATTTCAACTGAAAAAAAGAAGAAAAAAAAAACAATAATTGAAAATTATTTTCCCCAGGCGCCCCATGTCATCAGTGATGGATCAGTCATTTCAAACTCTCTTCAGAATCATTCCCAAATTATCCAGCTCTTCCTCAAAGAGCATGCCGGGTAACCGCGCTGAGAATTTATTGCAACAGCTTTATTGCAGCAGCCTTAGTTTATTTGAACACGCTCCCACTTATGCATAATTCAGTTTCATTCATCCCAAGCAACATCATCTTCAGATTTTTCTGAGGACATAAAAATGAAGCCATTCACTGCTCATTCATATGACAAAACCTCGAAGACAGTAGTTTTTTAGTCAAGTGGATTCTCCCCATTTTGCCCGACTCATGGCATCATACCTTAGCCGGGTTTAAGTTAAAAACGATACATCGTCCCGCAGGAAGTAGCGTCAACGCTAACGATATTTATTATCAAACGACCTAACGTTCAATCACTTGCACGATATTATATGAACAACCTGTCAGCATTTTTATTATTGCGGAAACAAAAAAAGAAACTGCATGTCCATGAGATCGAATTGCACCGCTGGCCGGCACCGTCGAGTTGAATAACAAAAATTGTCGAAATCCTTATCGCAATAGTGGCCCTTACATAGTATTAAGATCATTCTCTCAATCAACTAGTTAGAATCACTGTTGACAAGTAAATAAGGATGGTGAATTTTAAGTAATGACATGAGTGTGGGACAATCTGACTTCCCGACAGGGATCGAACCCATGACCTCCCGAACACCGAGTAGGTGCTCTATCCACTCATTCAAATGTCTTTGCTCTCCATGAGTTCTCGTAGCTCAGTGGGTAGAGCACCCGCCCGGTGTTCGGGCTGTCATGGGCTCGATTCCTGCCGGGAACTCAGATTGTTTCAGATTGCTTCACGCTCGTGTCATGTTGTTCAGTTCACTTTTCATAGTTAAAAGTTAAAGTATTCTTTTCTTACCCGGAAGGTCTCTAACACTTAAAACCTTCTCTTCTTCAGCCTCCTGAAAAATAGAAATGGATTAAGCAAATTGTGAATCTGAATTCACTATTACAATTCATCTTAGAGTGGTTTTCACTGGAGTATTAAAGGTAACAAGCATTTATCTTGGTTTTGTATTACTAACTCTACTTAAAGCGTCAGAATAGCCCTTTTCACGGTTAGCTCTCAGTGCTCATTTGCATTACAATAAAATATGGCATGTATGTGAGGCAATTTCGGGCTATTTTGCAGTCTTAGCCCGAAATTGCCTCGCATCCACGTACGTTGGATTACATTGTAATGCAAATGAGAAAAACTAACCGTGAAAAGGGCTATTAGAACGCTCCCACCATTTTGTCATCCAATCAGAAGTCAACCAGAACTAATCGTGACGCGTACGTACAGGTGTCCCCGTCTTTTGCCAGTTAGGCGTGTAAGGTTTTCAGAGTCTTAATTGGTTCACTGGATCACTGCCTGTGCTTTTTGTGATTGGTCAGAATGATTAGTTTGGTTTTTGGTTGTATAACACTCGAACGAAGACCGAACTAATGAGAACAGGTAAGGCAATCAGTTTCCAGGACCAAGCTGGCTCAAGCCATTAGAGCTTATTCCCAGTTTCCCTAGCAGTGCTATTAGCTATGGTTGAAATGCTACTCCATCATCGCATGCCCTTTCTCAAATTCAACACTGTTTTTAATGTAAATGAGGCTTCTTCTCATCAACACGATATGTTGATTAATACTTTCATAGTTTCGGGAAACAGATGTTCACAATAATGATTCTTGCCTAAGCTTTCAAGTTAAGTAAATTCAAATTCCTCAGCCATAGGGCTTACCGCTCTTTCCCGACACGGGTATCACACCGCTCAAATTAATCATAGTCGTGCGCTTTTGTCATGAGCCCTTGGCTCGGGAGATTGGGCGACCACCCCCCACGTCTACGACCCAAATAAAGTTACCTTACCTTATCTTGTCATAACTTTTACTTACCACTGTGTCGTGCTTTTCTCCTTCGGCTAAGAAAACCGCCAGGCAAATCACTAAGAAGGCCTGGAGAAATGTTTCTGAATTGCATACCTTTATAAAACCATACAAAAGAGTGTCATTTCAGCAAGATTGGGCAGAACTTATCTTACACTTTTTTTGAATAACTGGCATAAAAGCTGACTGCCTTTTGTGAAATATTGGCACAGCACCGTCTCGGAAAATGGTGTCATTAAGATCAGACCATAGGTGATACAGCAGCTGTATTTTGTTAGAAATTTATCAAGCTAATAACCCCAAGCAGTGGGTGGGTTAGAGGTGTAGTGGCTAGTGCAATATAATGTATCAGTTGAACAGCTCTTCTAGTGCTAAATATCGTACCGCGAGATTCGTTCTTAAGTGTTTATATTTTTTTTAAATGAACAGTGTATAGCTGGTGTAACTGTACTTTAAGAGCGCCCATGACATCTTAGGTGCCTAATGAATGCACGGTTGCATAAAGGCCTATTTACACGCTGGCGATTTGTCGTGCCCGGATTTGTCAGCCCCGAGAAATCGTGGAAGCAAAATCGGCGCGTGTAAATGGCGACCCGATGCGCGCGCGATTTCAGTCCGACATGTCGGCCGATTCGGAAAAAATCTGTGATCGCTTCACAGATTTTTCCCGCGTCGGGGCCGATTTTACAGCCCAAGCGTACGTATCCCTTCGCAAAATGGCGGGACGTTGAAAGTAAACCTGCTAGGAAAAAAAAGGTCGTTTGATGAAAAGGAGATGAACCTTCTTATATCACAGTGCTCGGAATATCCCTGCATTTTTGACAAAACTAATCCCGACCACAAAGACCAAAAACAAACGCGCCGATTTGCTTCACGATTTCTCGGGGCCGACAAATCGGCACGACAAATCGCAGCGTGTAAATAGGTCTTAACAATCGCGAACGGGGACCTCTGGAGCCTGAAACTTTAAGTTAATTACAGTTCACGCGTGCACATCAACATCTACACAGGTTAACGACTCGTAACCCAACCGTATTTTGCTCCCAACACCACCCCACTATTTCATGGAATGCCATTTAGTTATACATTGTATGCTCTCTCGCACTTACCAATAAGGTTCAAATTGTAGTTGCATTAACTACACAGCTCATTTCCCGCAAAAAGCCAAACCCGAGAACGAATCTCTTTTACGTAAAAAACCCAACTGTCTTTGGGTTTGGGTATGCCTTCCTACACTGGCTCAAGGAATGTCATCTGATGCCCTTCCCCCATGTCCCTCATTTAAGGCACAGCCGTATTATCATGTTATCATGAGGTATACAACACTTGGGCTGTGATTTCGGCTGATCATTGCCATGCAAACTACATGCATATACAGTATTTGTTGTGGCGGTCTAACAAAATACCGGTTGACGAATTACCTCAAATACCCAAAGAAATATCACAAGCAGCGACAAACCAAACCCCTTGAAGATGTTGATCCATACAATGATCCCATTAGTTAGACAAGTAACATAGTTGTTTAATGCGCAGTTGGCTAATTTGTCCGTTTCCCAACCTTCTTTCTATCAATTTTCCATGAAACTGTTGTGTAGAAAAAACTAAGCAAGAAACGTCTTATAAACAGATCTTCTCACGCAAACTGCCTTCCAATCGCTAATAAAATGTGCTATTAAAAACATGATCATGTTAAGGGAAAAAGTACAATAACAAGTCGGTATATCTGTAAAATCCCAAATACCTTGGTCACTTTAAGCTTATTATTTTGCGGGTTTAGCTTTAAAAAGTAGACAGTTGTACTTTGGTAAATAAACTGATAATTTTCGAAATTGCTTTTCTTAGCACGAACATTTTAATAAACACCATGATTTTTCTTGTGCAATTTTCTTTTGTGAGCAGTATTGCTTGAAGATGAAAAAGGGAACCATAATCCGTTGAATTATTACAATAAGTAAATAAGATTCTATTGCAAAAAGGATCGATGAAAGAATTCCGTCCGATAAAAGCTACGTCATGATAAGATTTTGCTACATGAATACGAACTCAGTGACAAATTCATTTTTTCCCGCTGAAATATTTTGTCTCACTTACCGATACTTCAGGTTCTGTCGGCAGCGCAGTGTTTAGGTTTTCGTTGAATTCGTGAAAAGCTTAATGCTTCAGGGAAAGAAAATCAAGTGCGACGGATCACGCCTAAAGGAGCCAGCCTTTAGTAAAGAGATTAGTGCACTTTAAAATGTATGACAAGCACGTTCAAACCTCGGCATCGCAGGAAATTTGAATTTTAAGACAAAATCATTTTTCTGTCACACCAAACAAGCCCCATCCTCTCGAAGACAAATATTAAAACACTTGTTTTTTAAAACAAATATCTTATCATAACACGCTTAATTTACCAGAGCTAACGGAAAATTCGATGCATCAGAAATCGTAATAAGATTTTAAACGAAGGTTTAGCAATTTATTTAGCTTGAATGCTACGACTTTTTTTAACAGAAATGGAATGGGTTTAAACTTTGGTTTAATGTATTACTTGAAAAACAGTGATGAATGAATTTGAAGAATACTTTGAGTGGGCACTAATTATTTATCTAAGAAGAGTAAAGAAGGAAAACCAATTAAACGAATTCCGGCTAGGTTCAAATTAGAGCTAAAATAATTCAATGGACAATTTGGACTACGCCGCTCGATTCGAAATCATTGTTAACTTTAATCTAATCCTGGGTTTCCGGTTAAGTTATTTTGACCTTCAATATTTTGGGGGAGATATCCATGTTTTAAATTCAATCGTTAACAGCAACACTAATTGGGATATCGGAAGTAAATATTAAAAATTACTTAACGTAAACACAAGCGGGTAAACAAAAGTAGGAAATTGTTTTGCCTTTTGACAGAAAGTGATGGTTTGAACGGAAGGGATCCTAACTCAAATGTAACTGAAAACTTGACTTGACAGGAAACTAACAAGTTACACTTAAAAACTAGAGCAAGTTATCAATGGCAGTCTTTTCTAAATGATAAGATTTCTTGACCCTTTTTCAGGAGCATGAATTGTTTTACGTTGACTTCGAAATAAAACTCCTTCACAAAAATCTAAATCTATTCAAAAAAAAGCAGTTTAAATTATTTCTACCTCAGCAGGGCAAATCAGGTCGCATGTAGATCAGTTCTACTTTTTCAGCTCGCTTGCTTGATTTAAGCCTTGGCTACTTCGTTAAATTTTGCTATTTGATTACTTATTGCAAGAAAAACTCCAGAGAACGCACAGCAGATTGCCGGCAACTGACAGAATTTGCGTTTAGCCTTTCTGCGAAACTGAAATAGCTGACAGGGCCTATTTTAAGCCAAACGTTTGTGAAATATAGACAAATTCCAAGCCGGGTTAAAATTAACAAGAATTATTTTAACAGCTGCACGGAAACGTGGAAAATGTAAAAGTCAACATACACAAGTGGTGCATTCTGGTTACATTGACATTATCCTATCGATGCTCTTAAATACTTTGTTACAAAGCATGCTTAGCGAACTAGTCCAATAAATGTACTAAATCTGAAATACAAAGAACACCAAATTGTTCTTCGATATGGGAACGAAATTTCACTTTTGATAAACTATTACTAAAGTCTCGAATTTGATAGAACTGATCAGCTAGCCCGATTTGAGTATGAATTAAACAGTTTACGGGCCAAGTTATTTACGCGCTCGGGAAACGAACACTGTGATTGCACTCAGCTGGCCTCGGATAGCTTTATTTTTTTATTCATTTCCACGTTTCGTTCACCAACATTAAAGTTAAAATTTTTCTTGTTACGTTGTTGTATTTTTAGTATTAGTCCACAGTTATTGCTAGTAGGACTTGGTGTCGTCTTATTCTGTTTGTTATTATTACAACAGTGAATCGAGCCACCCGGGTTTTGGTTCGCCCAGTTGATCACTCGTACTATATATAGCAGAATAAACTGGTCTATACTCAGTTCTGTTTTCCAAAAAAATAATAATAATAACAAAAAGATGTCTAGAGCAGAATGCTTCGTCATTTCATAAACTAATTCAATTAAGGGACCGGGGATCATTGGATCATTGGTTTTTAAGGATGACATGGGGGGATCACTTAATGTTACATGCCTCTACAGACTTTGTGGACGGCCATATGGCACCCTGGTTAAAAAGTAACTTTGCATTTTCCAAGCAATTGAGATGGTTACAGGGTTACAGGGTTCTCCATAAAACGGCAGAATTCAGTACCAGCTGTAAAATCGAACTGAGTTAGCCACCTGTTACGGTAATTAAAATTTGTACACATACAACAATACATTAAGACTTACAGACTGAATTCAAGAAGAAAAAAGTATTTAAAAAGATGAAACATGCTACTTGCTACATTTAATTTTATGATCATAAACTCATTTTCGGTAACATTTTGCCCCCCAACATGCATAAAATCATATCTTTGGCAACGTACGATTTCAAAATTTTGCGGGGAAGCATACCCTAGGAGTCCACTAAGAGTCCTTGCCCCTTAGGGCGAATCGGTCCTCGCTTTTTTTATGCTTTATTGGACGCCAGTGAAAAATTCTGTAAGAAGCCTGATCAGATATCGGGAAGAAGCGGATCAAGAGACCGTGCACCATGGCGGCTTTATTAGTCTGTAAGTCAGCATCGTAGTTAGAAATATTACATGCACATTTTCTGGGTGAATTTTATAGCCATTCCCTGAATCCAAATTCCCGAGCTCTGCTTAATGAATGAACCGTTACGTGTGGAGATCGTAGATAGGCTAAAGGAAGGGAAGGTATATACAAAGCGACTCATCTCATATAATAAAGATAAGCAGCATAAGAAAGTCGGGGGGGGGGGGTTCGTTGTACTGGGTGACGACAGGGACGCATTTCTACGAGCCTGCAGCTCCCATAATAAGCCAATGCAACTGCATTTTTACAGACCAGTCTATTTTGAGATATTTTCCCGAGAAATAGGCCAGTTCCATTCTACATGAGAACGCTTCGATAAGGATAAAACAATGCGGCCTGACATGAGTTGTCCGTGCTTGTGATTGCAATTGGTCACAGAGGTTCATGTGGGGATCTGAATTCGAGATAAATTCAAACTAAAAATAGATCGGTCTGTTTTAAAACCGTGACAAGAGTATGGGGTAGTTGCAGGCTCTTGGTGATGGGCTCCTGGCGACGACTTCTATTGGTTAAAGACCTCTCAACATCAGTCAATGTCCGCTCATGCGCCCTTATTTGTATACATATGGCCTGGTGGCGCGAAGATATACATGTTATTTCCCGGGCGGGAGGGTATGGGAAAAAAACTGTGCCCGAAGTCTTGAGTACGGCCCGAGGCCGAAGGCCTCGGGCCGTACTCAGGACCAAGGGTACAGTTTTTTTTCCCATACGGACCGATCTAGCTCGGTAAATAACAAATTTATTTTTTTCCTGCAGTAAATTGGTTTTACAGATTACTAATGGGTTTGTTTACGCAACTCTTGTCATTTTGAATACCTTGAATCGGCTTTCGCGCCGTCTACTAACGATTTGTGAAAAATCTTGGCAACGAGCGAATACTGTTAGATAGTAGACAAAGAAAGATGTATTAAAGAACATATAATTTTTGAACTACTTTATGTTAGTTGCATTTATTTAACCAGTTAAGTTCTCCAAAATTGTTTTTTCCGGTATGAAACTTCGTGCGAAGTTTGAAGTTTTACTACAAAACAATTTCTGTCAGTCGTCACTTTTAAAATCTTGAAATCAGACTTTTCTACCGTAAATTGAATAGCAGAAAGCGAGAAAATTCGTTAAGTGTATTCTACAGAAATTCTTCTGAATACAGCAACGATCAGAAAGGTAAACTAGACTGAAATGGACTCATATTCTACGGCGAGGGAAACA
>JAHPZR010003858.1:0-18469 GCA_019787425.1 Platygyra sinensis
AAAACAAAATCGGACGACAAATCTTGACACGATCGTACAGAGCCTTTTCTTGTAACAAAGCATATGTACCGTAAGAAAAGGCTCTGCTTGCATGTGGTCCGTCACACCAGAACTGCATAACCCTGGAAGGGCAGTAAGAAACTGTGGGATGGGAGCTTTTCTTTGCGCATTTCCACATTTGACAGCTGTCGTGTTTGCACTCTTGGATGGCCAACACATCTAGCATACGATTAATGCAAAATTGTCGGACAATTCCTTTCACTGGTTTCCATTTGCCAGGGACTCTACTCTGTCTTCTACATTCTGGACATGTAATCATATCATTGCGGCCCTCTGTTCGTAGAGTCCCGTTCAAGCAGTGAAGACAAAACTGTGCAAAACATTTCAGTTCAGCATTTTTTGGATCGCAGTTAATGTGGTCGTGCACATCAGAACAGGACACTTCTTCACATGAAGATTGGTAACAAGGTTTTTTATATCCTATGATTGTTTAAAGGCTTAAACGCCTGGAGTGTTGCAGTTGGAAAAGCGACTACAATGAATGTCGTGTGATCGACATCTAATACATGAAACCAATCACGAACGTCGGCTATAGACCTGTTTGAACACTTTTTGCGATTTCTAAGAATTTGTGATCAGCTGATCTTATTTAGTAATGGGGTGTTATCTGACCAATCACAAGCGTCATTTAGAGGTGTTTTCATTATCAACCAGCCAAACTTCTAAAAAATTATAACAGGTTCTGAGAATTGTGATTAGGGTTCCTTGACCTGTTAAATTTGAAAGGCTATCTGATGTTTTTTAAAATCAGTTTTATTGTGTCACGACACATGCATGAACAGTGTAATATCTTAAGTGGTTTAACTGGCGCATTTGATCAGTGTTGGAAACTCATGTAGCCATAATGGACTAGACGTGTACCTTTGGGAAATCAAAGGGTGTTAAAACAGGGAACGTTGAGGGGTTGGAGAGGCTGAGGCAAAACGTGAATGCGGTCCAACATCGTTTTTAGAGCAAAGTTCGTAGGCACAGAGGACTACGGGTTAGAATGTTGGGAAAACCAGATACTCCAAGTAAGGGAAAATCCTCCTTCTTTATCAGGATGTGACCTTCAATCTTAATATTCAGAAATATTTTCGTCAGCTAGACCACATGAACGAAATACTAAAAAAGTTAATCAAATTCTGTAATTAAACTTTTTCATTGTTAACTTCGTGTGAGGGTAGCCTGGGGCGAGATAAACTCCCTTACAAGGTAGGTGTAACAAGTGGGTTCTTAAAAAATACTAAGAACTTGGCTCTTTCCCCCTCCCCAGAGATTCCTTGGTGCCTATTTGTGTTTTGTCCTATTCCATAATCTAGTAAGATAGAGGTCATTTTCCCACAGCACTAAAGCAACGATGGTTCGTTGTTTTGTTTCCCTTAAAACGGCAAAATTCTGCATGGACGAGATGGTAAGGATTAACACAGTGCAAGACCTTTAACTGATACGGCTAAGAGGGCGATAATGACTTAGAACAGTGATGGTCTCCTGCTTAGAACCAAAACCGTGCTATGGAACACTTGCACCGGGGACAAGTTTAAAATGAACTTTTTCGTCTTCGGATTGAGCAAAACTGCAAACAATAAAACTTTTGTTGTTGTTTAAGTATCGCTTATTTAAAATTAACATTCTCTTCTACAGAAATTGTTTTGCGTTACAATAATACACACTTAACAGATTTAGACAACAACACGTATTTGGATAGCGCAAAGATAGTTTTGGAGACGCTTATTCCAGTCAGTATTTTTATGAGCACGATCTTTATGGCGCTCCACCTATTTATATTAGACGTGAAGCTTGGTGACTTGGCACTTTCCGTTTGGAACCGCCGTTTTAAATCCACAAGGACATTCAAAAGAGACTTAGATTAAAAAAAAAAAATGCAAGTTTGACGTCGTACCAGTTAGTAACCGAGGGTGCTCTCGAACATTACACGAAAATAATAACCTACGTGTAATACCTTCCCGAACATAAAACTGGACAACTGGAATTAAACCTTGCATACTTTTAGATCCATGCATGTGTTTTAATTTGTTTATTTGCTATTTGCGCACGCGAAAGAAAACGCGAGCGTAGTGCGCGGGGTGGTTGGGTGTTGGGTGTTTGGGTTTGCGAGCGAGGCGAGTACAAGTCTTCACCTTCTCAAGCTCCTCCTTTTTCGCTAGCGTGCAATCTCTAACGATTATTAATCCGAGCGTTGCATGATCGACTAAAAATACGAAAATATAGAGACTGTGAACAGGCATAACAAGTTAGCAAAACAGTGCTACAACAAAATTCACTAAGAGTTCGTTTGTATGGTTTGAAAGTCAGTAAACTGAAGCTTTTATGGAGCTTCCAGGGATCTGAGGCTTTTACACTTCAGTTACCTTAACATAAAGTCCCTACTGCGTATAATTGCTATCCCTTTTGGCTTGGAACGCTTTATATCTCTATTTCTTCATAGGGCATTTCTCATTTTTTACACCTGCTGTTTCATTTCAAAGCTAAACAATCATTATTAGAGTAATGTGATATCGTGGACTACAGGAGACTTAGAGTGAAATGTCACATCTCTTACACTATTTCTATTCCTGATTGTTAGATGCATGAACTATGGCTCGTCCTGGTTTTATGGCCTTTCGTTTTTAAGTGGTTTTTGTTTTTCTAAGGAGGGGAACCTAAGCTTTATTGAATATTAGCATTGAATTTGTTGGCCCGATTGAATATATGATTATTTCTTCAGCTTAAAAATTAGAGCTAACCCCTCCCCCCTCCCCCAACCCCTGCCCTCTGTGTGGTAGTCCGCCATTGATAGTGGTTTGACCCGCGCGCAACATGGAGGCTTCGCCTTGATTATTGTTTAGTCCCCGTACTTACAAGCAAACCGTATTCCCTGTCAAAACGAGTCCTTTCTGCAAAAAAATCATATAACGATATGTTTTATACCCGGAAAGCTAAGCATCAAAAGCTTCGTTTCATATGAATTTAGAAAAGTTTAATATGGTACGATGACTAGCTCGTTAAGAAATGGAGCCAAAGGCAAATTAAAATGGTCTTTTATATGAAATAACAAGCCAGAAAGGTTGGAATAAACCTTTAAGTTTATTCACAGTCATCAATATCTGCAAGCTTGTGTGATATCTGTCAATATATTGTGACAAAATTGCTTATGTCACAGATATAATAAATCTCTTTTTTGTTAGATAATTCAACTTTACAACAATTGCCAAGAAAACGAAATACCGATGCATATAAACGTATAACTAAAAAGTTTAGTGACATATAAGAGGGACTTCTAAATGAGGTTTAAGCTAGTTCAAACTGATGGCTGAGAATTGTTCAAAATTTTAAATAATTGTCAGCACATTCTCAGCATATGGCAAAGCATTCTTCGCCAAATGACTAGTTTCCCTCGTTTCCAGCTCTATGGCTTGTTTGAGTCCAGCAATGGAGATTTTATTTTTAGCTAATCACCTTCTGATATAGCTTAAGGTAGCTCAAACCAGTTTCCAGCACTTTCCAAGACGTAGATTTTGATGGGTCATAATTACCACTCTTTATCAATTGATGCTACAATGATGGTATCCAAAAACTGCCCAATCACTGGAGAACACGTTGGTATTATTTTCGTGACACAATAGGTTACCATAGCAACACTATGACCCGCTAGAAACACTCTTAATTTCAGCTTTAAACGCTTATATTTCAAAAATAGCACGGTGAATTTTTTTTATTATAGAATATTGATAAGCAGGATAAGATGCAACTTTTGGCAAAGTTTAAAAAATTCTGTTGGTGGCGTTCAGAGCCACCTTAAATTTTCGAAAATTTAAGGTGGCTCTGAACGCCACCTACAGAATTTTTTAAACTTAGCCAAAAGTTGCGCCTAATCATGCTTATCATATGTTGATAATATAAAAAAATTTCACCGCGCCGTTATTGAATTATAAGCCCCTAAGCTGTAAGTAAGGGTGTATTTAGCTGGTCATACTGTTGCTATGGTAACCTATTATGTTATGAAAAGAACAACGACGTGTTCACCAATAGTTGGGCAGTTTTTTGATACCATGATTATAGCATCAAGTGATAAAGAGTGGCTATAATGACGTATCAAAATGCAAGTAATTAAAAACTGTTTTGAGCCACCTAAACAGTCGCATGATTTCTCCTGAGATAGGTGGTGCAGTGGAAGGTAAAAAGGTCTGAGGTTATCCTTTTCAGTCGTCCCCCTCCAGCACCTCCGATCCACATTTCAAAATAATCGTATAACACTCTCCAGCTTCCGAATAACCTTTTCCACCACATTAACCACATTCCTTACCTTAAAATATGATATTAATTTCTTTCAGCTTTGGCTCGAAATATCGATCAGAATCCGCACGTGGCATTATCTACAACAACGAAATGGACAACTTTTTCAACTCCCGGTGAAAAGAAACGGTTACGGAGTGGAACCTTCCGAGTCAAAACATCATTTCAGCCAGGCAAACGGCCCCCAATCTTCGACCGCGCCGTCGATATTTTTGGACAGGGATGGAGTAGCTCGTTTGGTTATTGGAGCTTCTGGTGGAAACGAAAATTGCCACTGCCATCTCTTTGGTAAGAAAAGTTTTGCTCTCACAAACTCAAAAGTGAAAATGTTGTAGCTATGTTTTTAGAGCAAAGAATCACAACAATTTATCACGCAGGTCTCCAAATATGGGCGTTGTTCACCTGGTGAAGCAGTCCTTTTGGGAGAAGAGAATCAGGACGTACGGGGAGTTGCCCTCTTTCTGTTCGAATTGCATCGGGGCTGACTTACCTTGCAAATGTTAGAAAATGTGGTGTTTCACAGTGCTCTTTCAGAGGTTTCCACTCGCGTATCTGTTGAAATGCGGTTTTATAGTTACTCGCCTGCGATTTTTGTAAAAGATAATGTAGCTTTTTAGGATTCAAGTTATAATTAAAAAACGATGCTTTTTGTTCGCAGTTATCAGGTAATGAACGATTTGAGAGATGGGCACTTGTAGTGGGGTGGGAATGCTGTATACTTGATTGATTGCAACTCTCATACCCTAGCCTGAGAATACTAGCTCTGCTGTTCAAAGTATTGGCCATAAAATTAGACCAACACTACTTCGGTAATACTTGCATTTAGGAAAGGGGAGTGGGTGTGAACAAGTTTCGGCCTCTTTGGCTTCCTTTTTATGTCCCCTCAACCCCACCCCCCTGAGGCCCTCGTTGTGATCACTAATTAGAGATCTTTTTAACGTAGCATTTTCTCATCACCATTATCACATATATTTTAACCTGCTACCTGCAAGGAGAAGGCATCATGTTAGATACCAATTGTCCTCGAAACGCATAATGAAGGTTTGAAAACATACTAATAGAGGCATTTCGAGTGACGTCATCAAATTCTTTAAATCCAAAACTAAAGAGCCACCACAAATGTATATCCTCATCAGTTCTACGAGGTACTAAAGCTATATCTGTTTACAACTTTCCAGCTCTATAGCGCCCGACGCCGGGAATATCTCAACTTTGGGACCACGCACACATCTTAAGCTTGGAGAACTGTACTCTTTATTCACCTCCTTGTAATGCAGTAAATCCTCGCCAGTTAGCGCTCCACCATCCCTCACCCCCCCCCCCCCCCCCCCCTCGAATACAGTAAAAGCCTCCTTCAGTCTGCGAGCACGTGAATTTCTAACGGTGGGTAACGATTTAAAACTTTAGGATTTTAACTTGAACAGCAAAAGAAATGCTAATATCTCCGAGAAAATAAATAAAAAGAATGAGGTAGGTATGGAGTAATAAAATAAATACATAAAATATATATACAGTCATGTCAGGCCACGTTTTGGGAAAAAAGAAATAAGCGCTTCCCGCGATTTAAGCGCCCCGGGCGCTAATTCGAGGATTTACGGTATCACAATTTTCTTTTTTATCGCGTGACAATGAAAACGCTCTATTGGTTAATTTTTGCATGTCTCTTTGGCTCTGTTCAAAGAGCAGTTGGCTACCAAACACTGCCAACACTTCCAGGCTGACAAATGCGCCAATGACCCCATGATTCTTTTTAAAATTAGGAGTTTTTAAAACGCACAACGCACGTTGAGCAAAGAGTTTTCAACACATCGGACTCAAATCCCTTTATGACCTTTGGGCAGCCTATCGGTCGATGCCCCTTCAACATTCAGAAATGATCTTTTTGTACCTGGATCTGAAACTGGATTGCTTCTTATGCTAATTTTAGTGAGACAAATACTGTAAACAAGATTCCATGCGGTTTGGTTTCGCTACATTATGATACTTGTCCACCCCTTACATAATAATGGAATATTGACTCCGCGCTGAGTGCAGCAGTTTATAAAACATTGATTTCTTTTATAATTTTTAGATCGAGCATTGAAGGCATAACTTATACAAGGAGCAGATTATCATAATACATTCGGTTCAAATGATGCGCAAGTCCCGTCAATCAATAAAGAACAGATAAATGAACACATACCTCATTTTTTTGTTATTCTATAAGCATCCCTAAAACTTTCAGTAATTGTTAATTTAGTGCATCTAGGCAATTAAAAATAGTGTGGAAAAGGGTCATGCATGGTACTTGTCTTCCTTGAGTATGGGCAAAAGTAAACTTGAGGCATCGCGTCACGCGTCGTAATCTCGAGACGGAAAACGTGACTGCATGTTTTGCAGTCTTCTGTTGACCAGTGTCTATAAACATTTCCGCTTCCAAGAATTTGACATTTTCTCGTGGCTTAGTCTTCGTATTTTAAGACGAAAGAATATAAAGGAAGGCTCAAATACCCTACTTCATAGGTCATTTTTGCGCCGTTTTTAAAGCGAGTTTTTTTTAAAACCATTTCGAAACATATATTTTTTAAACCCAATTTTACCCCAGTTTTTGGAAGAACAAACTTATTTTCATGTGCATTAAACATTTTCCTCATGATTCGTTGAGAAACAGAGACACAACACAACTTGGAACTGGCCTCTTTTCACCGAGCATTAAATAATCAAGCCAGCAAATTTTAGACTTCAGAATCTTTCAGTTTATTAATTCACAATTTCTACAAGGTTATATAACATTCTGATAACTATGTTGTCACAAAATTGCTTATGTCACAGAAAATATATATATTGCTGGTCATTTACAAAATTCAGCGATAAAATACCTTCTCAAAAAAACGTACTGATTTTTTTTTTTTACAAAACTACTTAAATTATGTAGTGACCGACATTAAGGTCTGGATGAGGCCAGTAAACCCAGGGATATAGCAACTGATGAAAATTATAACTGCCAGCTTGGAAATAAAGCTTTCAAAGCAATATGCCCAGAACCACTTATCATGCCAAAATTTACTCATTTTGACTGAATTTAGTCAACTTGTCAGATTTCCATGAAAAGATCAGCAAATTAAGTGATAGCTGATAGAAAGGCTGAAATCTTTCCTGATTCCTGAGAAAATTAAACTGACTTTACATCACCTTTATCCAGATCCTCTGATGCTGAAAACCACTTGAAACTTTAAGTTTCAGCTTTGCTTGGAGTTACATTTAGCTAAATTTAAAAGTATTTCCGGCTTCGAAATTCCAAAAGGGTGTAACCAGTAAATGTTACATCAATAAAATTAACTAAAGTTAATCAATTGAAAAAAATAAAAAAAGTTAAATCATAATTTTTAGTAGCTGATTGAATTACATCACGTCAATCTACTCGAAAATCTGAATCCGGTGGTTTCCGATGTCGGACACTACTATTCTGCCATCACTAAAAACTGCTGTAGAGACTGGGTTCTTAAACTCTCCTATCCCGCTGCCTTTTGCTCCAAACTTTGTGATAAACTTCCCGCTCAGTTCGAACACCTGAACTCTGTGATTCAATTCATCACATACCATCAGGTGTCCTGCCTTGTTAACTGACAAGCAGAGAGGATGATTAAACTCCCCGTCTCCCTTCCCCTTCTTTCCAAATTTGTACAAAAAATCTCCATCCCTAGAAAACACTTTAATTGAATTTTCTTCAATATCTGATACTACAAAAAAAGTTGTCATACTGGACACAGTGCCTGGGTTTGATGAAAAATCCCTCTCCGCCAATTTTACGTAATAACTGGCCACTAGGAGAAAATATCTTAATTACTTTGTTACCTGAATCAGCGACAATAACATTTCCGTCACTGTCTATAGATAAGCCATGGGGATACTGAAGCTGATGATCAAGATTTCCTCTCCCACCAAACTCGTTCAGGTACTCACCCTTGTTACTGAACAATTGAACACGGTGGTTTCTACAATCCACCATTAAAATATTCTCATTCTTTATACCGAAAGCTATCCCGCCAGGAAAGTTAAATTCTCCCTGTTTATCACCTTTTGTACCAAACGATCTCAAGTAAGTCCCATCACTACTGAACAGCTGTACTCTGTTGTTACCATTATCAGTCACTGCAATTTCATTACGTTCATTCACTGCCACTCCCCAGGGCCCATTTAGCATTCCAGCAGCAGAGCCTTCTTTTCCAAACGATAATACGGATCTGAACGATCTGGCGTTGACTTGAACCACAAATGGGCTGCCATGAATGTGCTCCTCATTTAGTTTTACTGATGCATCGCATATTCCAGTTTCTTTGGCACAATAGCTGACATTGTAGCTGCCGTCGTTGTTATCCTGCACTCGTGCGTTCGTCGCACAGTCCTGCCCTTGCTGATTTCTGATTTCTACTGTTACAGAGTCACGCTGGTCATAACATTGTTTTCCTTCAGCATTTCTTGTTGTCAAAACAAACTCGGCTTCAAGTCCAACGACAACTTCATTGATTCCTTTTCCGTCGGCATTTGATTTTTGTGCACTAGTCTGGGAAGGAAGGTTTTGAAAGAGCCAATTCCTTCAGTGATTGCTTTCTCTAGTAATGTTTCATTTTCCACGAAAATAAATCGTCTAAGAGCTTCAAGGTCACAGTCCACTTGTTCTTTGTCACCCGTGATTCCTTCCTGAAAGATTGTTTTCAATGTCTTATCCAACTGTGCTATCTCAGGGTTTGTGCTTCGTTTTAGAAGTGTTTCAGTTTTTTCAATTCCTGTCTCAATCTTTTGAGCTTGATGTTCAATCACATTCCTTTGTATTCCCAGTCGCTGGAGTGATTGTTTTCCTTGATTTTCAACTTCATTAATGATCTCTTGTTTCTTCGCTTCGATAACGGCAAATATGTTATCAGCAAACTGCTGCACGCTTCTAATCACAATGGCGATTGTTTCTTGAATTGTTGCACAATTCTGGTCGATTTGAAAGATTTTATTTCTCATCTGTTGCACCATTTCCTTTTGAAATTCAATCACGGACTTCGCCTCTGCTTTTCTTTCATTGGCCGCTTCTTCCAAAAGTATTTTGACGTGTCCGTCACCGTGAATGGTTGCTGCACAAGAATAGCAAACGGGCTCTTCACAGCTCTTACAAAAAAACTCCAGTTCTTTCTTTTCGTGCCCTGGATTTCCGCAAAATGCTGGCCGCTTTAACACATCCTCGATGTCTTGATCTTGGAAGTCTCTCAGAGCCAACACTCGGTGTTCTTTATTAGCTCGGATTATGTTGTGTCCAGTGATACAGGCGTCACACCAGAATGAACAACACTGAAAGCAGTAGAAACTGCTGGAGCTTTTCTTGTCGCAGTTTCCACATTTGACACCTGTAGTGCTACACTCTTGGATGGCCAACACATCTAGCAAACTGTTTATGCGAAAATTGGTCGGCAAGTCCTTCAGGTTTCCACTGTCAGGGACTCTACTCTCTCTTCTACATTCCGGGCATGTAATTATATCATGGCGGCCACTCGTTCGTAGGATCCCGTTCAAGCAGTGAAGACAAAAACTGTGTAAACATGGCAGCTGTTTTGGATCTGTGAATGTAGTCATGCACACAGCACACGATAATTCTTCATGAAGATTGTCTAGCAAGGTTTTTACATCCATGATTATTTAAAGGCGTAAAACAGGGAGTGTTTGCAGTTGCAAAAGCGCACTACAATGAAGTCTTGTGATCGAGCATCTAATAATATTAACCAATCACAGAATGTTGTTTATAGACTTGTTTGACATTTTGCGTTTTCTAAGAATTGTGATCAGTTTTATAACTTGACCTTTAATATTTAAATACTAGCGTGTTACCGACCAAACACAGAGCGTCATTAGAGGTGTTTTTATATCACGCGACTTCTAAAAATAATAACAGAATCTGAGAATTGTGATTAGGATTCCTTGACCTTATGAATTAGAAAGATGTATCTAATATCCTTTAATCAGATTATCGTGCGTGCTTGGCAAAATGTGTGGAACGGTGTAATATTCTTTAGTGGTTTTGTTGTGCATTTAAGGAGGCTCGAAAGGGTTTTTCGTTGCTATATTGCTTGTGAAACGATGGAAGATTACAAAAAAGGATGTTTAATGGTGTGGGCAAACTATATGTCTCCTTGCAACTCTATTCTTGGGCTATACTTTAAGGGTACTTGTGACGTCATATCAGTTACCATGGCAACGCACGAGGTCCACAAAAGCGTCCTCTAAATTTCAGTTTTTGTAAATTATCTGAGAAACTAATTCGGTGACCTACCATTTTTATCTCTTTGTTGGAAAGTTCCCTAAATTCTTTAACTTTTCAGACAGTATGGAAAAATTTTATCTAGTAGAATTAAATATATTTAAAGAAAACGCGTTTTATGGCTTACAGAAAATTCCACTAGATAATTTTCCCCGAAACTTTTATATCTGAAGTGCCATCGCGAATGGTGCGTGTATGCAAAAAATCAAGGTAGGTCACCGAGCGAACTTTCGAGTTAAAAACAAATGTTTTCCGCAGATTTTATTTCCGGTTCGCGCGATTTTACGCAGCATTAACTTCCGGTGTGCTGATTTTAATACTGATTCAGCTGACGCGTGCATCTGAGTTATGGCGTGTGTAGATTGCGCGCGCGCGTGCACCTAAAAACCCTTTCGAGCCTCCTTAATCAGTGTATGAAACTCATATAGCTTAAGTGACTAGGCAATGTAACCTTAGGGAGACAAAGGGTGTTAAAACAGGGAACGTTGAGGGGCTGAGTGAGGCCGAGTGAAAAAGTGAATATCGGTCAACATTGTTTTTGGTGCAAAGTCCGTAGGACAGAGGACTATGGGTTATAGTGTTGGAAAAGGTACTCCAACTAAGAGAAAATGCTAGTTCCTGATCGAAATGTGATCTTCAGATCTTAATATTCAGAATAGTTCCGCCAGCTGGACACATTATGACGAAATACTAAAAGACCGTTACAGAAATCATTGTTAACTCCGTTAACTTCGTGTAGGGTAGCCTGGAGCGTACATAAACTCCCTTACAGGGTAGGTAAGGAAAGTGGCCCTTTGAAAATACTAAGAAATTGCTTCTTTCTCACTCCCCAGTATTTCTTTGGTATCTATTGTGTTCTTGTCCTAAGCATATTCTAAGGTGAGAGAGAGGGTTTTTTTCCCTACCGCAATCAAAGTAAAGATGGTGTCACGTATCTTGTGTGGTGGTTTTCTTCTAGACGGCAAAGGTCTGTACTTAGAACCAAAACACACGTTTAGAGAGATCAAAATGGTAAGGAGTAAACATCAAGAAGACTTTACCGATGGGTTAAGAGGACGATAATCACTTAGAACCAGAACTGCGCTACGGAAAACTCTGGACAAGTTTAAAATGAACTTTCTCGTCTTCGGTATGGAGGTATCGCTAGTTCAACCGCTTATTTAAATTAACGTTCTTTTCTACAAAAATTGTTTTGGAGTTACAAGTTTTATAAACTTTGACAGATAGACAACAAAACGTATTTGGATAGCGCACAGATAGTTTTGGAGATCGCTTATATCCAAGTCAGTTTTTTTTATGAACACAATCTTAATGGCGCTCACCTATTTATAATTGTGAAGCTTGCTGACTTGGTACTTTCTGTTCGGAACCGCTCGTTTTCTTCACCAAGACATCTAAAAGCTAGAGGGGACTGAGATCGATGCAAGTTTGACATCGTACCAGTTAGTAGCCGAGGCGCTCTCGAACATTACACGAAAATAATGACCTATGTATATATCTCACGAATATAACTCGACCAACTGGAACTAAAACTTGAATACCTTAGTTCATGCATTTGTTTTTTATTTGTTATTTACTAATTGCGCACGCTAAGGAAAAAGCGAGCGTAGCGCTCGGGGTGGATTGGGCGGTGGGAAGTTTGCGAGCGAGGAGAGTCCTCACCTCTTACACAGTCAAGCCGGCTTCCGTTCTTCGGTAGCGTGAAGTCTCTAGTGATACTATCCGAGTGTTCAGTGAATGATCGCATAAAAATACGAAAAAATAGAGGACTGCGAACAGTCAAGATTCACTTACTTATAGTTAGAAAAAGAGCTACACAAAATTTCACCAGGATTGCTTAATGACTTTAACTTTGTTGTATGCTTAAAAGTCAGTAAAATGAAGCCTTTTTGGAGGCTCCACGGATCTGAGCTTTTAACACTTCAGTTACCTTAACATGAAATGCCTACTGCGTATATATACTTGCTATCCCTTTGGTTGAAACGCTTATATCTCTTTATTTTTCCATAGCATTCTCATTCGTACGCCTGCGCGTTTGATTTCAAACTAAACGATCATTTTTAGAGTAATCGTGGGATATCGTGGACTAAAGGAGACTTAGAATGAAATGTCACACCTCTTACACTATTTCTATTCCTATTGTAGAACTATGGCTCGTCCTGGTTTTAGGGCCTTTCCTTTCGAAGTGTTTTAGTTCTAAAGGAGGGGACTATAACATTTATTGAACTATTAGCATTTGATTTATTGACCGGATTGAATATATGTTTCTTCAGCTTAAAAATGTAGAGCTACCCCTCCCGCTGCTTCTGCTCCTGTGTGGTAGTCCGCCATTGATAGCGGTTTGATCGCGCACGACATGGAGGCTTTTCCTTGATTATTGTTTAGTCCCCTTACTTGCAAACAAAACGTGTTCTCTGTCATAACGAGTCTTTCTGCAAAAAAAAAAAAAAAATCATGTAACGATATGTTTTATACCGGAAAGTTAAGTATAACAAGCTCCGTTCCTGATATGAATTGAGAAAAGTTTAATTTGGCACGCTGACTAGCTCGTTAAGAAATGGAGCTAAAAGGCAAATTAAAATGTTTTTTTATATGAAATATCAAGCCAGAAAAGTTTGGAATAAACGTTAAGTTTATTCAGTCTTCAATATCTACAAGCTTGTGTGATACCTGCCATTATGTTGTGACAAAATTGCTCCTGTCGCAGATAATAAATCTCTGTTTAGTTAGAGAATTCAACTTTACAACAATAGCTAAGAAAACGAAATGCTGATGCACATAAACGTAACTAAAATAGTTTAGTGACATAAAAGAGGGACTTCTAAATGAGGTTTAAGGTAGTTCAACAGATGGCTGAGAATTGTTCAGAATTTTAATTAATTGTCAGCTCATTCTCAGCACATGGCAAAGCATTCTTCACCGTAAGACTAGTTTCCCTCATTTCCTGCCCTGTGGCTTGTTCGAGTCCAGCATTGGAGATTTAGGCCCCGTTTACACGGGTCCGGACAAATTTTTGCACGGACGAATTTTGTTCCTGGACCGCCTTTTTACATGGATCCGTGCAAATTCTGTTGCAGTGGTGTTTACACGGATCCGTGCAAATTTTAGACCAGCTGCGGCATTTGATTCCAGGCCATAACCGCGCTATTTGAGCAAAAAGTTGCACGGTTCGGGTGTTTACACGAGTCCGTACAAATACGGAACCGTGCCGATCAGAAAGTCGACCTGCTTTTTTCAGGTCCCAAACTTGCACACTTAGCCGTTCAAAAATTCGTCCAGTTTCGCCGGTCCCGTGTAAATGCAAGGTGGAACCGTGCAAGTTTTTGTCCGTGCAAAGATTTGTCCGGACCCGTGTAAACGGGGCCTTAATTTCATAGCTAAAACACTTGTATGAATCTCCCAAGATAGGTGGTGCAGTGGAAGGTAAAAAGTCTGAGGTTATCCTTTTCAGTCGTCCTCAAGCACTCCGATCGCATTTCGATATAATCGTATTATTTAGAAGTTATTGAATGAGGCTGAGTAGGATCTGATGAAGAATTCTGCAGATCAAGGAGGGTGTTATCCACAGAGGCCGAAGGCCGAGGTGGATAACACCCTCCGACATCTGCTGAATTCTTCATATCCTACGAAAGCTGAATTCAATAATTGCTTTATTATTCATTCAAAATATTTCCCCGTTCTTAAAAGAGTTTCGTAATTTTGCTCTATGTTTTTCTGCTCACCAAAAATAACACAATCTCTTCCCCTGGTTTTCTCGGCCAACGGTTCAACAATCTGCAGCGGGCTGCACTTTTGACGTCATTTTGACGTCATCGGTTCAGTAATCTGGAGCGGGCTGCACTTTTGACGTCATTGATTCAATATGGCGAAGAACAGAAGAAGAAGAACAGCAGCTGGTTATGGTGAATTATGCGCGTGGTTTTAACCTATCAGAAACGGGGAAATTTTTTCACTGAATAATTAATATAATTATACTCTCTCAGCGTCTTAAAACCTACTCCACACAATAACCACATTCCTCTCCCTTAAACAATTGTGAACGGGCAAGGGCCAATTCAAAAAACACAACACGTTCACGTCCAGCAAATGTTTTACTATTCCCGTACCATAAGAAAAAGTAAATTCCTACAAAGAGCAAAAAAAATAATAATTACAATACAGAAAAACTACTTTAAGGCGACTGCAAAATGAAATAAATGAAAAAACGATGAAAACAAGGCTGCTTACCAAATGCTGAGAAAGACAGGGTTGGTGGTCAGGGCCACCGAGGAAAGAACCTACTTCGACGAAATGATGTTACACTGGCAATAAAATAAGGTCGAGGTAATAAACTATAACGAAATTTACATACAGCACATAACAAAGGAGCGTAATTAACGAAATACCGGAGCGAAAAGAAAAAGAATACACCTAAACGAGTAAGTGAGAAAACGACGAAAAACAAAAGGGAAAAAATTTGCCCCAACAAATTGTATTAATTTCTTTCAGCTTTGGCTCGAAATATCGATCGAATTGCATGGGCATTATCTACAACAACGAAATGGACCACTTTTCAACTCCCGCTGTAAAAAACGCTTACGGAGTGGAACCTTCCGAGTCAGACATGATTCAGCCTGGGAAACGACCCCCAATCTTCGACCGCGCCGTCAATATCTTTGGACAAGGATGGAGTTGCCCGTTTGGTTATCAGAGCTTCTGGTGGGAGGAAAATTACCACCGCCGTTTCTTTGGTAAGACGTTTTGTCTCACAAACTCCAAGGTGAAAATGTTGTAGCTACGTTTTTTAGAGCAAACAATCACACCATTTATTAGGCCGGTCTCCAAAGATGGGCGTTGCCCACCAGGTGAAGCAGTCCTGTTGGGAAAAGAGAATCAGGTCGGGGAGTTGCCCCTTTCTGCTTAAATGGCATCGGGGTTTCTTTCCTTGGAAATGCTAAGAAATGTGGTGTTTCATGGTGCTCTTTCAGACGTTCCCCTCGCGTCTCTGTTGAAATGCGGCTTAGGCAACTTGATAAATCGTAGTAATGTCTTGGCAAACGGTGTTGCTTATACATGCATGCAACACAACCGAGAAATTAGAAATAGTTTGATTTATTTATTCTAAGCTCTCCTCTTAGTCTAGCTTTCTGATTTCGAGCTTTACCTCAGACCCTTCCAAAAAAGGCTGCTTCGAGATTCAGTGTCAACTGAAATCAAGATTTCCCTTGCATAAATCTGCGTTTTTTGCCTAAAGACAAGAGATCTGGGAAACGAACGTTAGCAAATATCAGGTTTCTGAACCAATCAATTCTCAGGAAAGGTATTAGAAACTGAGCACTCTTCAAAACAAGGCAAGGCCAGCGCTTTGTTTCTGGATGGCTTTTCCTTGGAGTGTTCATACAAAGTATAAAGCGTTTTTACTTTTTCAGGTGATGAGTTCAACCGAGCTCTACCGCAAGCCGTAGTCGACCTCAGGTTTCATCATCAGTTACTTCCGATGTACATTCGGATCGACGAAGATTACTCTATGTCCCTCGCAATCCAAGAAGGCCTACAGAGGAGTGGACACCAGCAGGTCAGGAATATAAGCGGTTACGCAGTCGTCCAGGCTGTGGCTAGAAACGAGGATGGAACACTGACGGGCAAATCCGACCCCAAGAAGAGTGGCTGGGCCGCTGGATACTGACATGCATGTGAATACTGTCACGTGACTGTAGAAAAGCGGGTGGTTTTCGCGCGTACTGCACATGGCATTTCAAGCGTTCGATTTATACACCTGGCCGGATTTTTAGATACTCGCTGCGATTTTTTTAAAAGATAATGTAGATTTTAGGAGTCAAGTTATAATTAAAAAAGATGTTTTTTCTCTTAGTTATCAGGTAATGAATGATTTGCGAGATGGGACTTGTAGGTGGCGTGGAAATGGTGTACTTGTTTGATCACGACCCTGGTCCGGCCCTAGAATACTAGCTCTGCGTTCAAAGTATTGGCCATTAAATCTGACCAACACTATCTCGGTAATACTTGCATTTAAGGGGAGTGGGGTGAACAATTTTTGGCCTCTTTGGCTTCCTTTAAATTTATTTCTGTCAGCCTTTAGTTTTTTATGTCCCTTCTCAAGCCCCCCCCCCCCCCCCTCCTCCCCTCAGTCCTCGTTGAGATCATTAATATAGAGATCTCTTTAACGTTAACATTTCTCTTTATTATCACACAATTCTGCACGGAGAAGGTATCATGTTAGATGGAAATTGTCTCGAAACGAAGTAGTAGAGTGCTATAGAGCATCAAATTCTAAAATCCAAAACTAAAGAGCCAACAAAATTAAGCGAGCCGTGTCTTCTTCGAAATAAGCGCGCGGGCGCTTCCAAACACTGCAAACTCTTTCAGGTTGACAAAGCGCCAATGTGTCAAGGTTATGTTAAGTTAAGGACGTTCGCGCGAAAATTTTCCAGTCGATAGAATTTTTCTAAATTTTTACTGCAGGCAGATAATGAGTTACTTGTGCCAGAAATGCAAAAAGAATTGGGGGTCACCGTCTTCGTTTCAGAGATAAAGCGTGTGGTAAACTGCACTGATTTCGAAAAATTGCCCCATATAACTGAGCACGGTGTGCAGGGGTTTATAGTTAAAAATATCGAAGGTGAGTCAACAGAGGCAAACGATCTTAGTCATATTTTGTAGAAGTGGGTCTGTTGCATAAATAATTCCAAATGTTACTGACGTTTTTACAAAATTTAACCCTTTAAGAGGCATTTGAAACCGCCGCACAAATACGCGAAGAGCTAATAAGAACGGAATTCGATGGTGCATTTTTGCCAAAAATTCAAACTTCTAGTCGATAGATTTTTTTCATTTTTTCCGTAAACGTAGAAAATCAGTAGAGAAAATGATCCATCGAAAGAAAAATTGGGGTCACCGAAGTCCAAGATCGTTATATCCATGCAAAGCTCTAGCAATGGCCATCCGCCCTATCATTTCCTTATTTTATGACTTAGCGCGCGCGCTCATGGATGACGTGGCATGTGAATTTGCTTGCGCAGTAAGGATGCGCAGAAACAATTAGCGCGAACGTCCTTAAGCCGCATTGATTTGTTTGTTTATGCCGAATCTTAAGATTAGTCATAGATATTTAACTCGGGTAGCCCGCGGGGGCTGGGAACTGTTCAAAAACAATGTGTGATGGGAGAGTACAGAAGCATATGGCGAGCGAGTTTGTGAATTTATGTGAGCCCGATTAAGGTGGCTCCCTAGAGTTTTACTGAGACTCAATAGCGCGCGCTGCCATTGCCTGCCAAACGTCAGTATTAATCGCGCGTTCAAAAATGACGCAAGTAACTCCAAGCAGAAACGAAATCACTTGAGCACTTGAAAGGCGTTAAATCACTTCGGTATAAGTAGCAATAGTTTCAAACTCCGTTCAAACATGTGTTTAAGCCTAGGACCAAAAAAATATGACAAAAAAGCTCTATAAGTAACCGCTAAAAGAGCTCTAATTTACTCTTGCTTTCTCGCACGCGATACATGGCGTCACACGAGCGCGCGCCAAAATGAATACCCACGCGTGATACCACGCGTGTTTTTCTGATTTTTGTGACGTCACGTGAGAAAAGTAATGCTAAGTTTCTCGCGTTCCCTACGGTGAATTTTTTTTAAAATTTGGCTCAGTTGTAACCACATACAATTCCTATAAAATACCCTATTTTTTGCTAAAATCTGTCAGAGCTAATCTCATATATTTAGAATAATGAGAAATTACAGAATATTGGAAAAACCGTCTGAACAACCTTGACTTTTTACCCGTTCAAAATGTCAGGCAATATCATTTCCATGATGTGGCGAAATATGAAAAAATTTCACCGAAGGAAAGTATAAATA
>JAHPZR010003859.1:0-55000 GCA_019787425.1 Platygyra sinensis
ATGGTTTTGCACTTCACACAGCACCAGATTGCTTTGTGGACCAGCCTCTTTAACGCTGAAACAGCCTTTAAAAGTTGTTTCAAGAACTATTTCTCACTTGATACCTTATCAAATATTGTTTTGGCGCGAAGATACACTGTTGTTTTTGGCGCCTATTCCCAGTCTCACTCGTTGTATCCGTGCCCTCTAGCTCTCCAGTCAGAGCCAATCTTTTACGACGTTTGTTCGCTGAGTTCGCGCTCAAAGCACTGTCTTGTCTTTCACGTTACAATATGTGGAACGAAGTATGCAAACAACAGATGCTATTGTTATTCAAGATGTACTGTCACAGTTGTAGAGTATTTTGTCCAATTTATGCATAAATCATCGAGGCTAAAATAAACATTGACAGGTGTTTCAATCCAACTGGTTGCTTCTGTAACGATGCATTCATTTCTCTGGCCATGGTTGTAGTGTTTCCTTTTCTCGTTAGAACCGTTTCTGTCTCAAAATGATCTAGACGTATTTTGTTCTATGAATGAATCAAATCGATGCCAATAGGAATTGGACGTTGCAAGAGTTACGAGGTGTATCTGAGACCGAAAAAAAAATTGACTTCTTGCAACTTAGAGATAGTGAAGGCCGAAGAGAAATTGTCTTGAAGGTTAAATATACTCTCCTAGTTGGTACTTGTCTAATCTGTAGCAACTGGTAAAAAGAGTTTATGTGTTAACAAGCTCACAGTTGCTAAGTCATGTTTTGATTGCAAGCCATGAGTTACTAGAACCTTTGCTTTTTTTTTCTCTCTCCTTACACTTCGAAATGATTCCGACAGGTTACTGTCAATCAAATCCACGGGTTAATTAAGGGTCGTTTTGCCATTTTTCTTTTTAATCGTCGAAATCTGAGCAGAAGTTTCAATGTCTTCAACATTGCCTCCGAAGTCACATTGTATTTTTCAAATTCACTGAAAGCCACTGAATGCCCTGTTCATGATACGACCGAATCGCTTCGCTTGGTAAGAGAGTTGTATTTTAGTGAATGCGTCTGATTTAGAAGAGATTTCTTTCCTTTTATCTCCTTGTCTCGCTTAATAAGTCATAGTCTCTCTTTAATATTTTATCTCTCCCCCCGCGGGCCACGTTGCCTATGAACAGCGCCAAACTTGAATCAATTAGTGTGTAGCTTTAATTTATGCGCGTTTATGTTAGCCATGTTTTCCTGGTTGAGCTCCTCTCGTTTAAATGATCCTTGGCCGTCGAAAATATGGTTACTTAGGAGCAGATCAGAGTTAGGGCTGGCGAGCGAGAGATAAAGTCGTGTTTACCTCGCTGTTCATTGTGGTCGTGACGGCGATTTTTTAATTTCGGTTGATAAGTAACTACAGTCTCGGCAGTAACTACGATGAAACGAAGGTGTTGTCAGACCGCGTTTTGTCGCCTGAGAGAAAAATAGAAGGTGGAAGGACTATGGAAGCGACGCTAAATAACTGAGTGACTGTGATGGCGAACAATAGCCCCGATCTGTACTTGCATTATTTTTACTTTCAGGCTTTCAGCGATGAATTAGATGTTCGACAGGGAGACTTCGAGAGCATTCGCAGCCAAGGGGACCGATTGGTTTGCCAACTAAGCGATCAGACTGAACGAGAGGTTCTTCGAAAGCAGATGGATGACATATCTGACCGGCTCGATCGGATACAACATCTGGTGAACGAGCGAGGGCAGCGGATCGGCGAGAGGACACATTATGGCATTGTAGAATTCGAAACCGCGCTCAAAGATTGTTACGAGAGGATAGAGCAGTTTAAGTCCAATCTGCAAGGAGTCAGTAATTTTGAATCGATGGAAGGAGGACAGGAACGTTTGCAGGTAACTCTAAATAATAAAGCTGGCCAAGCGACCTTGATTTTGTTTTCTGTTGCGATTTTCGAAAGTCATTCATTTCCCCGCAGCGCTTAAATATGACCCGTGGGAGCAGCTGTGAATGACATTATCCACATTGAATTCTGTGAAAACATTGAATATTATGAAAATCGTATAGTGGCTATTTAAAGACGAGGATCTCTTTTTTGTACAAGTTAAATATCGTTGTTTTAAAAATTGTACAATTAACTTTTTTTCACCTATTTATATAGCGCTCGATCGATTCTGTAAACTAAATCAGCTTGTTTTAAAAGTTACTCGAATGAGGCTGGTCAATTATCATATCATGCTGAGTTAGCGGTGTCACGGTGTTTTGAATGTTGTAAAAGAATTCAAAACCAACATGCTTCTCTTTTCACAATTTTCTGTCTCGCAGAGCCGTTATTTCTCAAGCGAAGCGTTATTTCTCTCATTATTTTTCCATTCTTTTATGGGAAAATAGACGTGATTTGCATAACATAACTTCCCACGCGTCAATGCCCAGTATTTAAATTTAATGTCACGCTTCCAGACTGTTTCTTGGCTCGTTTTCACAGCAATATCCTTTCTTTGATATCGGAGCAACATTTTGTCCATTGTGTAAGGCGTGTATTTGCTTTTGTTTCTATGTGAATCGCTAGGAGTTCAATTGGAATCGATTCTTTTTATTTGTTTTGTTCTTGTTCTGGTTTGTATGTTGTCAATTCGATGCTCAATATCGCCTCAATAAGTACAATAATAATATTAAGATTACCTGAGAACATCCATTGTTGCTTGTGAACTCAATGCATGTAATTGTACATCATATAAAATCATAGTTACACGCTTTACTATAACGCACAGAAAATTCACTTTTTTGTCGCACTCATCATGGTTTTGTTTACTGTTTAATATATGATTTTAATTATCTTTCAAAAGCAAATTGAAATTAGAACAAGGTCGACTAAAGCCCAAACAATGAGATATAAGTGACCTTTGCAACGCCTTCATTAGTAGACTTTTTAACGCTCGTGAACAGACTTGGTTTTTGCATGGGCTGCATGCAGTCTCTTCTAAGCTAAGCTTTGTTAGATATGTTTTAGAGTTTTTTTAGGGTTTCATATCTTCAAAGAATGGAGTAGCATAGAAAACTTGAAAGTAGGCAGCATTCTCTCGCCCAACTCGCGCAAATGTAGCCCTAACAGCGATCCGTAAGTAACTCTTCTTACATCGTGTAAACACATGTAGGAATTCATCTCATTGGAATTGAGGATTTGATCACAGAGGAATAATTGTGTAGAGGGACGGATAATCAAATTATCCCTCATTAAGTTGTATGTCAAGAGCAGTACGCGGACATTTCTACCGCTAATTCCTCTCATAGAAATACTAAGTTCCCGATTCCTGTTGTTCGGTAATCAGAAACTGGGATTGTACTGCGGAAGTTGTCATGTGAACAAGTCGGCATCAGGTTGAGGTTTGTTGCTAGGCAACAACCGTGTCGTAATCTGCAGGCTCACGTAAGTCTGGGTGACAGTATTTATAATGTATGCAAAAGTACTTGTTACGAGGGCTTAATTTTGCTCCGAAGTTCTATTTCGCCTTCACAGTGAGCCTCATTTTCCTAAATTGAAATGTTTTGCACCAAATAGTGATTACTTGTGGCTGATATTATTTTCCCAGTACGGTCCCGAGCAAGCTTGGTAATTAAGAGGTTTTATACTGCAGAAGTGAAAATCGTAAGGAAAAAAATCTCCTGATCAATAAATTTTTATCGTAGTACCGCCTGTTCTGTCTGGTACTCGACCACAGAATCTGGAGTCAGCATCTATCTATGCATGTTCACCCACCTTTGATTCTGTCCTCACTGTTTTGTCGGCTCAACTGAGATTAACTCTTAATCCCTTAATAACTTTCTGTTCTCTTTAATTAAACTTATCTTATTTCATCCGGGCTTGCTTTAGCCGATCGCAAGTGCAATCAAGGCACGTTGTTTGTAACACAAAGCAAGGCTTCCGAACTTGTTTTTCGGACTCAAGGCGTTTTCAAAACGTGAGGTGTTTTCTATCTTCCTGTCAGTAATTTATTTTCGTGTTTATGCTTTGAAATTTGTTATGTCTCGGAGTCTTGTGCGTGACGTTCATAAAAAGTTAATGAAATGAAAATATTACATGCAGGGAAGATGTGCAGTAAATAATACAGTTTTTCCATTTATTATAATTTCTAAAACTAAACAAACCATCTTTTCTGTAATTAAAGAACACGTTTGACATCAGTTGACAATTGATCTTCCTCGTCTGAAAAAGAAATAAAACTCTAGGTGGTAATAATAACAAGTGAACTAAAGGCCGGACATCTATTTTACGAACACTTATTTATTTTACTCCTGGACTATAAGTCTGATGAACTTCTCTGAAAATCCTCGTGAAATGTTCGTTTATATGAGATATTAATATCCTTGCGGTCGAGTGGATCTCATTCTGTATTTGTTCGTCTATGGTAACGCTCTATATTTTGGTTCGTTATTTTTATGTGATTACAAAGAGGCATTTGAGTATGTTTCTTTGATTTCTACGGTATTTCGATGTTCAAAGCTTGCTAATCGAGGCTTTTCTTCTTTAATTTTATAATTTTAATTTCTTAAACACAACTTTTCAGTTTTTCTTGTGCATGGAATATTGTGGTTTTTATTATGCTTTTTTAGTTATTTTTAGCTGGTTGCTTTGTCATAGGTAAAGCTTTATTTGAGCCAAGTAGTCATCAAACTATGGGAATCTTTCTGTTACAGGATCTTCATTCAGAGCTAGAATTCATTAAGAGTCATACAAGGAGCATCTACGAACAGGGCCAAACATTACTACCGGAAATTCCTGAAGAGGAAAAAGACGCAATTAAAGAGAAGCTGGAGAGATTACAACAAGACATCGCTACACTCGAAGAAGAAGCACATCTTACGTCCCACCACGCTAACAGTGAAACCCCACGGAGAGAGGGAGCGTCTGCTTTTGTGGAAGTTGTCGTGCCCAAGCCTGCTCGACAAGATGTAGCAGAAAATGGCGATTCTGATTTAGGAGATTCGGAAAGTGGTGTCTCTTCAATGGAATCTTTTGAAGGAATTTTACGCAAAGAGAACGGGGACGCCCCAAGCGAAACCGACGTGCAGGTAAACGGCGTTTCCGACGACCATTTTGTAAACGACGAATCGGACGAAGACGTTCACCTTAACGGTGGGTTATCTGTTTCGCCCGACGAGTATCAGCGAATTCGTTTGAGTCACAGCGCAGACACAAACCAAGATACAAACTCCTCACGTGATCTAGACGATGATTCACGTGCTACATCACGTGCAACTGGCGATAAATCAGGTGATGTCAGCGTGCCTGTTTTGATTGTTACTGACGAAGATGGAACTCGAGCAGAAGTGGAATTTGCCGAAAACGGCGTAGATGGCAGTCAGGATAACGAAGGTTTTACTGAGCAAGCTGGGGAGTTCTTCATTGACGATTTCGATGTTTATTACGGTGACAGCACTCCTAATACTGGTATTGATCCAGACAAGGCGTCCACACACGAGGATACGATCACTTCAGAGAACGAAAGCAGCGCACCAAAAAGTGTTACCATCAAGGAAAGTTCATCGGGTGATTTGAACGCGGGTGATACTGTCGATCATTTACCAAACGGTGATGTTTTAGAGGACCAGTCGAGTGGTAGCGTATTGAAAGACGACAGAGAATTGTTCGAAAAAAGTATCGTTGCCAAAGTCACGCTTCCATCTCATAAAAGCGTGACAGATATTGCGTTACGAGACGATTTTGACATTTCTGCTGATTCTGAACTTGGAGACGATATCCTGCGTCACAGCACACCCGCTGAAGATATTACATCTACTTCGACAGAGGGAAATACAACACCTGACCTCAAAGGTAATAAGAGTGATCCCGTGGAGCTATCAATTAACGGTCCCGAAACTCAAGTACCTCCTGAGTTTGACAAAGTTAAAACGTCAGATAGCAATTCTGATTCGTCTATAGGTTTAGACAATATAGCAAAGAAATCGCCCAGCCCGACCAGGCAAACCGGTGTCAAAGCAGGTTTGACCAGGTCGGCGCCTAACGAAGACATGGACAAACTCGACAGGCTGTTAAATATCGGAGAACATTCTTTAGAGAACAACACAAGAGACGTTGAAGCGGAGAAACCTCATGACAGAATCGCGTCAATATTATCAGAGCGTCGTAAAGCAGAGGAGGCTGAGAGGCTCCGTTTTGCCGAGAGCTCAGTCAGAGACACTGATTATGAGCTATTTACCTCCCGGCCTTTAGACCTAATTGATAGGAGTTCTCCATTAAAGGACTTAGACGAGTCTGAAAGCCTGCTGCACGAGAACATGTCTTTGGACGCATTCCTGGTAGAAGTTGAAAAATTGTTGGACAAGTTGCGTTCGATTGAGGAATTGATCACTACAGGCATGGAAGATGAAGATAATGTCAAAGATGAGTTGGCAAAACACGTGGTACGTAGTGAAAACCCGTTTAGTGTTAGCTAACACTATGTTTATCATTCTGTCCAAATCATTTTGATTAGGTCTGAACGCCGGGGACATCAACTTGAACGAACTTTCCTGGGTACAGTGCAATCCCCTATTATCACCAATGGAGCACTTTTTCTGTGTTTACGTAGCCTCGTGTAAACACGATGGGGGTTCGGAGAATTCGAGACAGCGATGATTTATGACATTTTTCGAGAATTCTCCCAAGCCCCCAACTGCTTTGATGAGGCTATGTAGACACGGACAAAGCAGTCTATTGCTTGTATAAAAGATTTCTCAAAAAAAAAAACGCGCGGATTGAAAACGTCAAAACTGTGTTAACATGCTCTCATCTTAACCAAGAGACTATGACCTGATAGTCTCTTGTCTAAAAACACCTATCGACCTATAACAGAGCACGTAGTATCTCAAGTATTTCATAAAGGTATCTCAATAATACGTTAAATTTCTTTTGTTCAAAGAAATAGTTTCACTCCTCCCCCCACCCCCCTCAATATTTTCTCTTGGTTTCCTCATAACGCAAGGCACTTATTGCAGTTTCGACTTTCTGTTACATGGGTAACAAGATCCCGCAATATCCGGATATCGATTCAAGTGGGTATTAGTAGGTTTAACTGCGTTATTTTCTCTAATGTCCTGTCACGGTACAATACATTATGGTATCAGCTCGATTCGTCGGCGTTTTCTCTTCGGAAGGGTTTTTTAACTTAACAGCCATCCCTAGTCGAATACAGGTACTTTTGTTTTGTGCGCGACGTGGTTGTTGTGATCAGTTCGACAAATAGATTCCTTGTTGCCGTGCGTCTGTTCAGTTAAGAGCAAAAGAGTGGCACACGAGGCGATAGCCGAGTGTCACTGATGTTCTTAACACATTTGACGTCATCTGTGATTTGTTACTGAACAGACATACAGCAACATGGAATCTATCTGTTTTGTATAATTAAAAAAAACTGTCAATGACGTATCTAAAGGGCTGTCCTCCAATAGATCAAAACCAAGAACCAGTCAAAATGCAGGAATAATTTGATTTAGTATATAAAAGCGATTTGTCATTATGCCTTTGTTACTGCAGGCCCTGTGTGTTCTGATGTCGAAACAACAGGATCGTGTGGATCAAATGAACCTGTTGTCGCCAAGTTTCCTGCACGGGAGTGCCAGTTTAAACATCATTCTGGAAGAACGGCTGCGTGAGGTGAACGCTCTTTGGAAAGAGGTCCAAATGCGAGCTTCGTCCAAGCAGGAAGTTCTTGAGCGCTGCGTTCAGGAACAAACACAAAACCTGGAGAGCACTCGGCAGCAAGAGGTCATGGCGTTCACCGAGAACTTCTCTTTTTTGAGATCGCTCTACCTCACAGTGGACTGCTGCGACGATGCTTGTAAAAGAAAGAAGAGGGATGTAGTCGATGGAGATGATCAGGAGGAGTTTTACGACGAGGAGTTGAAAAATCAGATCAAGCTTCACGAGTTGTTCGAGGGATTAGCGTCAGTTGAGGAAAGCGCAGTGTCGGAAGTGGTGGTCGACGGTGATTTGACGAGGTACCAGGAGCAATTGACACGATTACAGGTCAGTAGCCATATTTGGGCATAGTCTCCTTTGCAGCCTTATTTGGGTCGTCACGCCAGAGCGTTTCTTGACGAAGCAGATATTGATTGTAATCAAGATTACTATTAGTTAAGTACGTAATTAAACTTCAGGAATTTTCTTAATTGTGTGGAATCATGTGAGAGTGAAATCTGACGAAAGGAGGACCTCTTGATGGTGCTTACTGTTTGGGAAGTTTCCTCGCCTTCAGATTCCACTCGACCACGTTTAACTCAAGAGATATTAAGTTGGTCAGTTCATGGTGTTCTTTAGTAACTGTTTTCTAGAAGACATTGTAAGGTTGTTGGTTAACTCCAGGGAGAAATAGTAAATAAAAAGTTACATGAATGGTGATTTTTTTGATGCGCCGTCAATGGTGTTATTTCCTTCATCTTATGATACTTGTCAAAACACTACCCTGATGATGTTCACGTCTTTTCTTTTCATGCCACAGGACCTCGCAACGAGTCTAACGAAATTCAAGAACAAGTTAGACACTGTTTCTCGTCGATTGTCGTCCACTTCAGCAGAAAATGAAAACCTTCGTCAGCAGGTCTGTGATCTTAAGAGTCTGATGAAGGGCGTCGTCAAACTAGTCCTGTCTAAACAGCAGGAATTGCGTGCGGCAGTTGAGAAGATGGTCAAGATTGAAACAGCGTTGTTGAATCGAAGAGACTTCGAGGGCAAGCTACAAGAGTGGTCACAGCTGGTGAACGATGTAGAAGAGTTTGTTAAAACATTTGGGACCCTTCAATGAGGACGAAAAAGATTTGGAATTGTTTGTATTACGAGGTAAGAGAAATTGTGGGTGATTCTTTATTTTGGTCGCTGGCGCTGCACACAACCCTCCTCCTTTCGCATCCTGAGCTTGGGACCAGGGAATGGCGGGGTTATGTTGGTTAAAAGCATGAAATTTCTCTCTCAAGCTTAAATTAGTAGAGTTAAAACAAAGGAAATCATGGTCGCGAAAGGTGTTTGGATATCTGGTATTAATTAGCATAGAGTTTTTTACGATTTTATTTCTCCGTATTCTTCTTAGTTTTAGTTTTGATTGGAAAAACATTGAAGACAGACGAGTGTTGGGCCAACACTTCGAAGTTTATTAAACTAACTCCGCTGCGCGTCGTATTATCAACTGTCTTCTCGGTTTTTGGAAATGTGATCAAAAACGGTCTTTCGTGAAAAATAAAGTCGTGATCGTGGAGAAAACGCTGTTAAAATATGGCTGGAATTTGGCAGATATGTTCAGGATTGAAAGTTAATGAGATTTATATTCCTTGTGATAAGCATCACAAAGTGTCCTCATTGGTAAAAAGTCACCAAAACACACAATTCTGTCAAATATGAAGTAATATGGAAATGTAAATTAACCTTGCCAAATATGAAGAACTAATTAAACAATACTTCAGTTCAATCCTGCGTAAGTGGAATTTGGCTTTAAACTCCACAATAGACTAACACTCCAGGGACAGTAAAAGCAATTCTCCTATCGCCTTTTTTACAGTGGTTTAGAGTAAAGTTTGAAGGAAATGCCGTTTTTTGGTTCTAAATTAAATTACTGACATTTCCTTTCTATTCATACAGTTCTTACAAAGTCATTGCGTTATCCAAGAATGCCTTCATGACTTCTTAAACAAAGAGTCCTCCAGGGGCGCCAGTCCTCACAAGAAGGCGCGTCTGGCTGATCTGAACAAACGCTGGGGGCGCATTCGAACGATCCTGCAGAGTCGAGAGCGGAAACTGAAAGCTATAGGCGTCTTAATGTCTGAGGTGAAGACTCCTCCAAGAAAACCTGTAGTTGAGTCTATTGTCCCCGAGAAAGAGAAACCAGTCTTGGCTTCAACTCCGAGGGAGGTGAAGAAAACCGGAGGTGAGAGATACCAGGGATACTCCAAGGAGCAAATCGCCGTCCCCCGCGCGGGAGTTAAAGACTCCCCCGAGCGGGGAAAAGAAATCACCTAGGACGAAAAAGAAGCAGTACGAGGAGGAATTACGTGAATTCTCCGAATGGCTGACTAGTCAAGAGAAAGCTTTTCACGATCTGGTTGATGATGAAAGTTTGCCGCCCACCATGGAAGCTTTGAAGGAGAGGCTTAAACAGTTCCAGGTACTATAACATTGAAGGCAAAGACTGTTCACCAAATACATAGTGAAACCATTAGTGTCCCCTCCCCTTCACCTACCGCCTCCCCCCTCCCCTCATTCATTTGTTGGCTATTTGTTGTGTCCATTTTATTACAAGCCCTCCAGTCGAAACTTTTACTTGAGTACTTCTCGTATATGATATGGATGAAAAGTTCATTATGTCACGAGAATGGGACAAAGAGGAAATCTGAGTCCTTGACTAGATTCAAACCCTTGGCCTCCCAGGCACTGTTGGGCGCTCTAACTACTATGGACCTAACAGACTCAACGCGGCAGGCCATTTACTTGGTCCATATGGGCACCTAGCAAATGAAGTCCCTCTCATTCTGGGAACCGTCTGGTGGTCAATTGAAATAGAATTTCCAGCTACGTACTAGCCGAAAATTATATCAGAAACAGGTTGGCATTTGGTGCAGAAAGAGATTATTTGCTATGCGAATAGGAAGTTTATGTCTTTCTCCCCGGGGTTTTGTGAATGTCAGTAGTGTCTCATTGGAGACACGTGCACGGACTTGTTATGTAACAGTTCTTGTTATGTAATAGCATATGGCACGTGCGGGGGCCTGGACAAGGGGTATTGTTGTCTCAATGTATTGAGCCCCCTGCTTGTAATGTTGTATCGTGGCCTGGCATCTTAGCTGTTGTGCATTCATTCTCGCTTCGCTAGATGACACGCTCGTTTCAACGTCCCTCCTCCTCCCCTTGTCCTCACCGCATGGTTCTTATGTTATTTTAGTTAAATTTATTTTGGCGTTTTTATGCCCTCACCTTTACTGGGCTCAACACATTTTTTAGAGCCAACTGTTTTTGTAAATAATTCAAGGAAGTTTTAATGATTAAATCGGCTTTGGGCCTTTGCCCTTAGCCATTTTACTCCACCCTTGATTGTCAGTCTTTATTCTGGCGCCCAGTAAACGAGCTTGGGTATGCAGCCCACTAATTAACTTGTAAGCCCCAAGCCTGGGGAGGGGAGTAAGGCATAAACTAGAAGATTATTGCTGGCGCAGTTCCATATTTTTACATTTAACACGGTCTTATTTTATCTCGATCATGAACTCTCTGTAAGCCGCAGTGTACTTTAGATGTATTAGTCTGATCTAACAGCAGGTCGAAATATTTTTTAAATCAGCACACGGAGGTTATATACTAATCTGAACTAACGGTTCGTATTTTCTTTTAGGCTTTTTGCCGTAGCATTCACAGCCACAAATCCAGACTTGAAATGATGAGGCAATACGCAGTACAGAGCGGAGAACGCCTTGATTCCGATGTAATCGGTCCGAGGTACGAAGATGTCACGAAGATTGCCGACAGTATGTACGAAGCGTGCGAAGAGAGTGCCGAATGGCTTCAGACGGTGTTAATCCAGTGGCAATCGTTCGATGAATCTTCGAGAAAGTTCAACTTGTGGATGGATAACTTAGTGCAAAAATCGTTCGTCCTTGCCAGGGAAATGCCAGAAGATCACATCGATGCTGTGTTAATGAAAATGATGAAGTACCGTGAGTTGGATCGTAAATTCACCGAGCGACAGCCAAGCAAAGATGGCTTGGTGTATGAAGCCGAGCAGGTTTTGACCGCGACAGGTCAGCAGTAATTACTCATTTGAACACTTTTAGAGTCTAGGAGTCAATAGAATACCCACGTGTTTGTCGTTTTTCAAGGATTCTATGAACTTCTATTGAACGTTTATTTGTCAGGAATTTTTTTATAAGTGTTTTGTTACAACGTTCATTATTTTACGTTCACCACAGTTTTTATTTCGAACTGACGAAGGTCGATGAAGTGATCAAAACGTCTTAGGTTTGATATCTTTCAGTCAGTGTAAAATACATGTTATCGTTTTTAGTCATGCCTGATAAAGACAACGTTATTTTCAAGTGCAATCAATACTAATTCAAACCAATTGAAGTCACACCCCAAACCTTCTTAAACAAAAGTTTGAAACACGGTTTTTTGTGGTGTACAACATTGCAATTTTCTTTTATTAGAGTAAATCTAGCCGATCAGTCTAACTGCTCTTTCCACAATGTTCCATCTCAGGAAATGCCGACGTCCAGGCCGCTCTAGGTCAGTTCCGTGAGAGATGGCGCAGTCTTCGTCAAGAGACCCGGGGCGAGCGGCAGCGTCTTGAACGACTTCTGCAGTTGTGGCGGGAATATCAAACTGGGATGGATGAGTTGGTCGACTGGCTTATGTCCATTCTTAGTCTGATGAGGAACGAGGAGATATGTGATGACAGTTTAGATATGGTCGAAGGACAACTGGAAAATCTGAGAGTAAGTTAAGAGGTGTCTTGTGGATTCATGCAGTTTTCAGAGGGAAGTGGTTTTGTGTTTAGGGCGTTATATAATTCTGATTCTTTTTCTTAACGGAAAACTCATCTCTTTACTTTGTTTTAATATCCTGAATTGTTCTGCCTTTGACATCACAACTTGTGCAATTTTCAGGCACCCTAGAGTCCTATTACAGTGATCACAAGTCTATATTAATTTATTTTCCTGAAAGCTCTATGATTCATATTTTCAAACTCAGTTAGATATGTGAATAAAAGACCATTCAAAACAAAAGTTTTAATTCAGCTTCATCACCGATGCTAATCAAAATACTAATAAACAATTATCGGATGAGGTTTTTGTGATATCCAGAACAATCAAGGTCGAGGTAGGGGTTATCGGCCGAAGCCGAAGGCTGAGGCTGATAACCCTTACCGAGACCTTCATTATTCTGGATATCAGAGAAACCGAATCTAATAATTGTTTTATTATACATTGAACGCAAAAACTTGGAATTCATGTTTCTGCTTCTTCACTGACGGCAAGCAGCACGAATCGCGCGAAGTTGACATGATTACCCTTGGAAATCATGCACTGCGGTCATACATGACATGACCCGTGACCTTGACATGATTATTGTATAATCTGCAGTTATGACGTCACGGCCGCTGATTTTGAAAATTCGCTGTACGCTTTCGATCAATCAGACAAGAGTTAGAGAGTTCAATGTATAGTAATACAGATAATCCTATAACAAATTTCATTCACCTCCTCAGTTTACGAGTTTCCTCACAGAGTACTTTGATCTGATTGTTTCTATTAAAAATGAAATGTCAAGATATATCTTCTGTGGGGTTGGTCATTTAAAAGGTAAATATTTCTCTGATGTCTCCTCTTCCAGCATTATCAAACTGAAGTGGAGCGTCATTTGGCGATAAAAGAAAACTTGGACCGCATCGCGGCACAGTTGGAAGAATCGACTCATGGAAACGCGGAGGATTTAACAGAAAGCCAGGTGAGGCTAGACGACAACTGGACTGAGCTCTGTGCCTTACTTGAGGACCGCGAAAATGAGCTCCTGGGGGCACAAACCGATCTGTTGCTCGTAAGGTGCATTGACGATGTGGAGCAGCTGGAGGCGTGGTTTAATAGCGCCAGGGACACTATGGAGAGACCCGTTTTGGTTCTTAGTAGTGCTTCGCTTGAGGATGCTAAGGAACAGTTGGGGAAATATAAGGTGAGTAAAAGTTTACATCAATCGACTGCGTGAGTCTGTTGTGGAATATTGGCTCGGTACCAAGCATGGATTGTTTTTTGAAATTTGTATTCTCATTTACTTCAAGACAATCAAGAAAGATCTCCTTAGCAAGCAAGAACTCCTCGAAGCTCTAAACAAACGAGTCAGTCAGTCGCTTAACGAGAGGAGAAACGCGTCCGTGCGAAGCGTTACGGAGGGAGTGCGGCGTCTCAACGTACAGAAGACGCAGCTTATCACTCTGTTATCAGAGAAAGAAGAGCAACTAAAGTACGCGTTGAACCGCTGGGTAGACTTCCAGAAGACATACACAGAAATAAAAAATATCAATGACTGGTTTGAACAAAGAGAGGAGACACTGAGCAGATACCAGAGGATTGTGACACAGCGAGAGTTTGAGATCGCTTTGGAAGATGTGAAGGTAAGAATATGTAGCAGTAGAGGGCTTTTTTCAGTTTTCACCGCCGCTGTTTAGGTTATTCAGCTTCGTGAATCGAAAAGGTCTTTATAGCTGACATTTTCACACAGTTAAGTAGACAAATTGTCTTGAATCAAATATTACCGTGTTACTTTTTCTTTGTGGCCTGCTTGTCAGCTAACCAGTGAGGCCTTTAGACTTAATTCGTTAAGTGTCTTGTATGTATATAATGATAAACGTTTCGGCGTTGCCTTAGTTAAGTGTAAGTAGTCCTGAACACAGCTAATAAACTGGAATTTCACTTTTACGTAGGATCAGTCTTTAAAAGGTTTGCAACTTCTCTTTTGATAAAAAAAAACATAGCTTTCAAAACAAGTCCTTGGTGCGTATGAAACGGAAGTGCACTCTTTGGCGTTTAAGCAAATCCAACTTACTAAAACTAAGACGTTTTGAAAACTGAGGCAAATCATCGTGTTTTACTGTCGTGTAATTTCTTTCCTTCTTCCCTGCCATTGTTTGAAAGCCTTGATTGCCTTTTTGGCATTTTTCTACATCAAGACAACACTGAAAGTCGTAAAAATTAAGAAAAGAAGTTCAACTCGATAACTTTACTCGCCATATGATGAATGAAAGTTTGTCATTTAACCTATTCATTCATGCATTTTCTGTTGCCAGGCTTCCTCAAACGGTGTCATTCCATGCTCCACTATATGAAGACACATTTAACCCTCAGTGCCCCACTTTTTTGTCACGATGGGCTAACACTCGAAACCACAGTTTCACAAACACGCTATGGCGGTTAATTTACTTTTATCGAGTTTATTTTGATAAATTGCTTATTAATCAACTAATCTTCTCACAAGTAAGTTTGTGATTCCTCCTTTAATCTTTCTATTTATCCAGGCAATGAAAGGTTTCTTAGTAACGCAACAGGGAGCTGTAGAAAACGTTGTAGCGGCGGCTCGTCGACTGCGCGGTGATGCCGCTTTTGACCAGCAAGAGGTACAAGAAACTATCGAAACTGTAGAAGAGAGATGGTCTGAACTAGTCACCAAAGTGGACGAATATGAAGCTTGGCTCGAGAGCTCCGTGCAGGCGTGCAAACAGTACGATGCCTCGATTGGTTACATCAAGAACGTCCTCAATGACACGGAGGAGAGACTAGGAACGAGTGTCGCTGGAACCATACAAGAACTTAAGACGCAAGTCGAGCAGCTACGGGTAAGACATGTATATGGTCTTTTGTTTAGTATTATTCACCTCATCCGCCCAGACAACCAGTATTGGTTTTCTCCGAATTCTGGTCTTATACTGTAGTTATTACCTCAGCATTGCTAAGCAACTGATCATGCCATGATGGCGTGACAACTTTCAGATCTTTCGTGAGCTCGTGTTCTTCTGTGATTGGATAATAAAAATCAGCAAGTGCTTAACGAAGATTTGCCACAATGGGAAGTAAGGTGAAAGCTAGTATTAATATATTGCTTTGATGTTTTTCTTTCAAGTCTCTGCGCGAGGACATGAACGAGATTAGCGGAAGAATGGACGAAGTAACGGAGCTAGCAACAGACTGGGCTCAAAACAGTGACCCGTCGTCCTCGCAACGACTAACCAGTGAAATCACGTCGCTTTCACAACGCTTCGACACAGTCTCCACCCGGCTAATCAAGAAGGAGAAGGAACTGGAGGACATTTTAGTGAAGTGGCAGAGGTTTGAGAGTTCGTGCGGGGATCTGCAAGCGTGGATTGAGAGTCAAACAGCTGTACTGAACGAGTCCATCAAAGTGGATGTATCACTCACACAACAGCTTCAGCACCTGGCCACTTGCCAAGTAAGAACACAATACAAATGAAAGAAAAATGGAGTCTTTTTCGGTCCATTTTCAAATTGAATTTTGAGTTGCTATGTTCTGTCGTCCACGACTTAGCTCCTTTATTGATTTGTAATGTCTTCTCAAACTCATTAACAATTCATCAAGTTAAAGGTTAAGAGGTATATGTAACTGCTGCACCTTACGCTTTTATCAATTTCAGCAAATGCAACAGGATGTTGAGCTTCACCGTGATTGGCTGACGTCAATCAACGCCATGGCAGACTCACTCAGAGATAAGATTCACTCTGGAGTGACTCACATCGCCCCCCTGAGGAATGATGTCAACCAATCTTTTGACTCACTTGAAGAACAGCTTAAAACAAAACGCGAACGGTAATTTCCAGTATTACATATTTTTATGTAATAATCCAGTTAAAATAAACAGGTGCCTTTTTAAAATCAATCAGAACTAAAAACTTGGGTCAGTTAGTGTTTAGTTAACATAGTTTTGAAATCCAAAAAAAAAGGTAAATTTTCTCTTGGTCGCAGTACGACTTTAAGACTGTTCCTTCGTAGTTCTAATTGTATATTTCTCTAGAGTGAATTTGCCTGAATTCAAGTTTGTCAAGGAATTTTTTACTTATTTCCGTCACATTGCTCTAACTTGTAGGATTACTTCTGCTACGCAAGGCTTTACGCAGCTGCAAGAGACGATAGACCTCCTGGTCACGTGGCTTGATGAAGCTGAGGTAAGAGCCACTGGCGGAGGAGATTTAGAGAACTCTGAAAGACTGGAACTGCTACAGGTATTATGGATTTCCTAACTTGTATTTCGTATAGTTAGACTATCAAGTCATTTTGCTCTTGGCGATCAGGCCAGATTGCCACATACACACATTCTTTTGAATTTTTACTTTGTCTGAAGTAGTATCTAACCATTGGCGCTGAACAGCTTATATTCGAGTGGTCACAGAAATCACATTGTGCAGAAAAGTAAAGCATTAAGTGTTCTATAGTTTTCACGTGAATGGTCTCACACTTGGCTTTCACCCAGAGACTTCAAAGTTAGACCTACCTTGTACAGCATAATAAACAGTAACACATGAAAGTACCGCTTAGAAGCTTTCTTTGAATGGTCACACACTAGCTACGGTTTAATCCGCGGAGTTAAAGGCCAGAATCACTTGTCTCGAGGTTGTTACACTGATTGAAATTGCTGTGTGTGTAACGTTACACCTCTGCCAGACCATCACTTCAAGACTATTTTATCTAACCCTGTTAGTGGACAAAGATTTCTTACTGAAATTTCGATCCATCGTGTGTAGGAACTTTTACAAGATCTTGACGACTCGCACCATCGGCTAGAATCCTTGAACAGCAACGTGGACGATAAAATAAGCGCCACGTCCCAGAGGGAATTCCAAGAAATGAAAGAACAGGCTACACAGCTCGAAGAACGCTGGGCACAGTTCAGAAAGAAACTCTCCGCGTCTATCGAGGACAACAAACGGGCGATCAGAAGGCAAAAGGAATTTGATCAACAACATCAGAAGATTTGCACTGTCCTTCAAACGGTCCTGCGAGGAACTGATCACACGAGTCTTGACCAGACAGACATGGCTGTCAATCTTGAGCGTGTAGAGGTGGGTGTTTGTTTAAATGTTGTGCGCATCTACAACTTAAGATTCCTTGTTTAAGTCCTCGGAAACGAGAGCGCGGCTTTGCGGAAATAATTTCTGAGACTATTCTTATTTTCAACGCACACGCAACATTTCAGACGTAAACATTGTTTTTCTTCTCGGAAACGAAGTTTGCCTCCGCAAGAAATGATGTATATACGTGGAAAATGCAATGTTTCCATGTTTCCAGGGCACTACATCTACTTTTTCGTCAGAGGCACCAAGGTGTAATGTTTTGCGCATTGGAACCCGAGTGGGAGTAATTTTCAATTTTGACGTTGAACTCCCCTAGAGTGGAGTGATTATCTTTCTCTTCATGTTTTTCGCAGGATTTCCAGACAAACTACGAAAGATACCGACAAGATTTCGATTCCCTTCTCCGTCAGTCTGAAGATCTCGATCAAGATGCGAGCACGGCCAGCAGGTACAAGTCACGACTTGATGACAACATGTCACGCGTACGACATCTCTGGAGCTCCGTGCTGAGGAGAGCAGATGATTACAAAGAGCAGGTTGGACGACAGATAGAGAGGTTCAAAGAGTTCCAAGGATTGAGCACAGAGCTAATGAAGTGGATGGACGGAATCGAAACTCACAGTGGATTTACGGTTCTTTCTTCAGCCAGTATTCAACAAATGAAAGTTCACTTTGAACACGTGAAGGTAACGTTGTCACTAGATGACATTGTACTTTCGTAACCACCCAAGAGTACTGGTATTGCCAAAGAAGACAGACGAATTGAAAAAGGTGATTGGGTGTGGGGAAGGGGCCTTGCGATGGACTGGCATTTCATCCAGGAGAATAGACCCTTTGCATGATCCGGTCACGTGGTACGGAATAAATTATGCTGGGACGCAAATAACGCAGTGGGACTTTCAAAACAAAGGAACTCTTACCAGTCCAGCCTGACTCTCCTTTGTTTTGAAAGTCCCACTGCCTTATTTGCGCCCCAGCGTAATTTATTCCGTACCATGTGACCAGGTCGTGCAAAGGGCCTATTGTGAATACTCCTAATCCCGCCAGGTGACAGAAATGTTAATTATACACTCGTGCGAGGCTTGCACAGGTGCGAATGTCCAAGAAAATCAATGTCAATAGATATGTTTGTCATGCATGAGAAAGGAAAGTATCAAAGAATATACCTGCAATTTCTTTGCAACTGTCAGTTTCATTTCTCTTATGGACACAGGCAAGACAATTGTTTTAAACAAATGGATTCGTCTTATTTACAAACACGAAATACAAAATACAAACATAAATAAAGCAACATTTAGTTATCCTCATTATCTCACTTTCTTTAAACATTGGTTGATAGTGGCTCATAGCACCGACGCTTATCCTATTTTCTGTGGCATGCTAGGAGTATCTCTACTCCCCCTGGATGGGGTACTAGTAGTCCATCGCAGGGTTACCCCTCGGCATTAAGTTCACCTTTACCCATTTGTACACCTGGCTGGAGAGAGGCACTGGAGAGAGGTATCATGTCTTGCCTGAGAACAGAACACAGTGTCCCCGGCCAGGGCTCGAACCCGCTCAATCTAGACCGCAGTGGGCCACCGATTCTTCCTCGTCATGGTCCTAGCCATTTATATAAACAGCTGCATTTGTGACCTGCAATAACCGGATATCGTTTATAAGCAGACACATTTTTCAGGTCTCAAGGATGTTCGCTTGCGGGAGTTTGGCAGTATTAACGATATCAAGTTTTAATATCATAGTAGCCAAGTTCTTTGCCACACATGCTTGAATAGTAAGATGAAGTTGTGTATTTAATTCGGTGAAACTTGTCACGCAGCAAGCAGTACTTTGCAATAAGCCAGAAACTTATTTCCGTTCCTTCAGATGTGTCAGAAAGATATCAACACCCACAGACAAGGGTACAACGCCTTCTGTTCTATTGGTCAGCGGATCATCGAAGATTGTACGGGAAGTCTAAGTAGCCAGGCCTCCATGGAACTCGACAGGGTGTCAAGGCGGTGGGTAATGATTACAAGCCGTGTGACAAGCAACCAACAGCAGCTTGAGCTGTCATTGAAAGATTGGCAGGAGTACACGTCACTCACCGAGAATCTGATGGTGTGGCTGAGAGAGAAAGAGAAACTACTCAGAGCTCAGTCCAAGGCCATCACATTCCGTGAGGTGGAGCGTGAACTGGACGCCATGAAGGTACTCCGTGAAACTGTATTAGTATTATTTTGTTGTTTGTTTGTTTTGTCGCACTCAGGGATGTTCAAAAAATATACTAGCTATCCCTTAAGAACGCGTTTTATTTAAACTTTAGCCTCTATTGTGCTAGCCTGAGTATCAGACTTTTCTTTCTCGCGGGGTAGGAGAAGGAAGCACCCGGCAAAGAAAAGCCCGATACAAGGGTCTTTATTACAGTCTTCCACCACCTCATAGCATGAAAAGAACCAGTGTACGTATTAGCCAATCAGAACTATTTCCGGCTGTCATGTCTACTTTGCATAAATTTTGCGTGCAACGGCGGTTGTTTTTAATTTCGTGCGGGTTTCCGAGAATATTTGCACAGTTTGCCTCGAAAATTTTCACACAGAGTATGGAGAGTGTGTCGCCACAGTGCCGCTGTTTGCTGAAACTTTTAGCAAAGAGGTTTCTAATGCTTTGTGTGAAAACCTATAATTCTTGTGGAAGTATTGCTTGAGTTGAGAATTGTTGTCATTCAAGATAGTGAAGATGGCAAAAGGATTGTTTGCAAAAAATGCACTAGGAAAAAAGTGAATTGCCACAGAATGTTCGCAGAGTCACAAGAGGCATTGGCGGGTGGTAGGGCACTCGACGAGGCGAAAGACTTATAGCTTCAAGCGCTCCTGGCCACAAACACCTTCGACACCTTCGACAGCTAGTAGTTTTATTCCTGTTCGAGGCTAGCGATCTCGCAACTGAAGTAACTCCAAAGGCAAGCAGCACTCGTGAAAATGAAGCTGAAGGAGCTCAACGAAGACCCTCACTGAACAAAGAGAGCTCTGTTTGCTGACCAATACTCAGAGCTGGACGATGAAATAACCAGTCTGATATCCCGACAAAAACCTGAGGAGGAAGTATTTTCGTTTGACAAGCAGGCTTCCGAGTCACAGTTTCTTTTCTCTCTTTTAAGTTTAATTTCAGGAGGGAACTGTAGAGCGACTTAAAGAGCCTTTTTGAAAGTCGTCGCTTTCCATGATCACATTGAAATAAATATCTAGCAAAGTTTTCGTACTCATTATTGTTAATTATCCAATCAGCGCAAGGTCCAGAATCTGGATGCACGACATGAGCCAATAAAAACGTTTGTGTCAGGCCTTTCTCTGCAATTCCTCCCTACCCCTATCCCTACCCTCTTGCTAAGAAAGGCCAGATACTCAGATTACTATTGGGCGCGAAAACGTGCTCGAATATTTATCCGCTTACATTGTCTGTTCCGACAAGAGAACTGTTTTCCGAGTGCGTAACACGAGGAATGCTGTGAGCTTTGAGGAAATATTTGATGAATTATAAAACGAGACAATGTTAGATGAATGATATTTCCAGAGACTTACTGAACACTCCTGTTTTAACAGGCCAGCGCTAAAGAGATTGACGACCGCAAACCACAGCTGGATAAAATCACCAGGAAGGCTGAAGAACTTTCAAAATCAGCCGATCAATACGACTCCGAACGCATCAAGAAACAAGTATCTTCAATGAGCACACTATGGAGCAATGTTTGTCGTCTTCTCTCAACTTCCGTGCAGTCATTAGCGGATATTGTTAGACACTTTGAGCAGTTCAGTCGATTACACGAGACACTTTCTAATTGGCTGGTGACTATAGAGTCGTCAGTATCACGTGAACTCGAGGAGTCGTTTCTGAGTATCCCGGATGACCAAGGAGATACAGTATTTCAGGTTTGCCTTTTTGTTTGTGTGTTTGATGGCAGTTATTTTCCCGATAGTGTCCATTTGGGTCATTTCCCCCTTTTGGGACTGGGCCGAGCTACGTCACGGTTTCTCTTTGCGCTTCTTGAAAAGTGTAACCTAATTTTTTCAATTTCGTTGTTTGTATATCCGTGTTAATCTTCTCCATCGTTAACCATCCTTGTTTCTTTATGGTTTATTATTATCTCTTTGGTGTTTTTCTATCTTAGAAAACTACTATTTTCAGGTTTCCTTCAATTTAAAGGTGATTTTTTACGCGGCTAAAATAACTCAAGATACTGTGGCTAAGCTCCTTAAAGTCAAATATTTTCGTCATAACACGCTACGTCTGTTAAATTCCTTCTCTTGAGTTCAAGGCTTAAAAAATTATTAACCTAACAAACCTCTCGTAGTCATTTCAAAGCTCTTCAGTGCTCAGAAGCGGTTTCTTTTCCGCTCCTTGTCCTATCTTCTTCGAGTTTTAAACGATTATTATTGTATTTTCTGTCTATACAGGTTTACGTCGCTGACATTGAAGGTCACGAGGGCACAAGGTCAACCATGAACGAATGCGCCTATTACGTCATCAGTAAGGCGGGCGGCACGCCATATGCAGGCGCGGTTGCTGAGAAACAGAAGCATTTGAATGACCGCTGGCGCGCTTTGTGTCAGCAGTTGGGTATTACGTACAAGAAAGCAGAAGAGACTAGGTACGGGTTGAAGTTGTTGGAGATTCAACTGAAACAGCTCAACACTTGGATGACTGAAGTGGAGAGTCGGTTGATGGGATTCACGGTGACTGGCTCGTGTGTTCTTACAGAAATTCAGAAAAAAGCCAAAGAAATGAAGGTACTGTTTTTGCCCAAGTTCTTTTTGATAATATCGTGTTGGTGCACGTGCGACCTGAACTTAGCACTCCTCCCCCTCCCCTGCAAAGGAGGATCTAGAGAAAGCCCAAGTTGTTCTTTTTGTTCCTCGTGGCTTCTCTTTCACGATATTTTCCCTGCTAGTTTTCAATGTGTAGGAACTTAAACGACCCCTTAACTCTCCTCAATCTGTGCTGCTGTCGTGGCCACTTGCCCTCGTGCTTTGTGTCAGGGAGATATTAATTGACGAATTGATCATTTGTTGGAATTATTAGGATACTGAGACAGATGTTGAGAGCCGCGCCACTGATGTACAAACAGTTCTTCGACTTTGCGAGGTATTCAGTCACTGATAAATGTATGAATAATTGTAGTCATAAATTAGAGCTAGTAAGAAACATTAACTGCTGTTAATTATGTACAGGCTACATCAGTAATTTTTTACCATATCAAATATTTTTCTAACTGTAGCATAACTTGTGAGTATACTCGGCCAGATCTTCACGTGAACCTGTCAACTTCTGTTGGCGCTAATGACAGTCGATCTGCCTTACATTTGTTCCTCGGAAATGGGAAAAATGCAGTTGGAAAACAGAAACGCTTCTACTTGTGTGCACTTTCAAACTGACTTGCGAGTGTCTGGCCACCAAACAGAGTTCACGCATGCAAAGATTCATATTCTGACGGGCATCACGGAAGGCTGATGCTGAAAACGCCAGCTTCTAAATTTTGCTTCGGCGGTTATGAACTTTAAGGTGATTAACAACTAAGAGTTTCACTCACCCACCGACACAACCCTACAGTTTACCTTGATTCGATATGGGTCTTCGTTTGAACAGATGCTCTTGGCTTGAGCGTTTGCCTGCATGTGCTCCAAGCTATCAATCAAACTGACATGTGTGTCTTTGAATCTTTCTCAGAAACTTCGCCGGGATCGTATGGCATGTCCCTCCGAAGACGACCGTCAAAGCCTGCAGAGAACTAAGGAGAGTTTTGAAAACCGCTGGACAAACGTGCGGCGCACTGTATCGACGAAGAGGAGACAAGCGGAAGAGAGGCTTCTTCTGTGCAAAGAGTTTTGGAATGAGTATGAGAAGTTTGCAGAGTGGATTAATGAGACGGAAAACGCCCTGAAGAAATCTGAAGAAGGAATGACGTCTGGATTAGAGATCTCTAAGAGCAGATTAAAGCGTTTTGAGGTGAGGCGTAAGAATAGTTACAAACATCTTATGAGTAAGCGCCCATTAGATTTTTTAGGGTAGGGACTGAGCAATTTTTAGGGGATGAATTTTTTTTCGCCTTTAGGTTGTGCATGTACCTTTTTGGTGGACAAGAGCTTGTGCAAGAATTTTCTAAGTCAAACAGGGGACCTAGATAGTGGAAAGCACTTGGTCGATTTTCCCCGTGGCTCCTCTTGCACGATTTGTCCGTCCCCAATTTCCTTTGCTTGGCTTGTCACGCAATCTCGTCTCCCGTCACTAAAAACGATTGCGTGACCACGTATAATAAGGAAGTAGTAGCTTTTCATACAAAAAGGAGCGATCGCGTGACTAAGAGCAGCCGTAGGAAAAAGAAATGGAGGAGTTTAGATCAAAATCTAAAATTATGTGTAAACTGGAAAGATTTAGGCTTTTGTAAGGTAACTTTTCGAAGTAGAGTTTCACTTATTTGCGATTTTCATTAAATCTGTTTTGTTGTCTCCGCCTTTGTCTAGGTTTTCCTCAAAGATATCAACTCCCATCGCCCGCAGATGGAACGCATTGTTAAACGAAGTAAATATCTACTTCTCGAAGCAAATGCAAGCAGCGCGTCGGATATAAGGCTTGGCGTGGAGTCCGCACAGGCCCGCTGGGAGAAGCTTTGTAGTCGCGTTGAAAGCCTGGTCAACCGACACAGCAAGTTGACAGACAGAGCAGAAAAGTTCGAGGGTCTCCGTCAAGAAGTCTACAGCTTTCTTACAGAGACGGAACTCAAGTTGATAGCACTCGATCCTTACACGTCTGAGGAGGAGCCTCGTGTTCAACTAGAAAAACTTAAGGTCATTCCCCAGTATTGCATTGCGCATCCCTACTGCGCATAATTTTACGCGTGATTAGCGCGCGCGCATTAGAAAATGTACGGCTGGACCTCGCCAAAGAGGTAAATCGTCATTTTCTCGAAAACGACTGCGGTGACCTATCATTTTTTTAGTTGTTTTGAACTGAATAGTAAATTTTTCTATGTAAAATAAATATGGGCCAATTCTCAGTGTTGAGGAAAAAACAATCGTCAGAAACGTGAATTTAGCAAGCAATCTTGAATTCAATCATGGTGCTGTTATAAGGATTTATATGCAATAAACAAGGTGCTGCTGCTCCTAATCGAACATGGGGACCCCTCATTTTTATTTCAAAATTTAAGTTTCTATAATATAAACAATCAGTTGGCAAAGTTTGAGAAAAATCTCAGTGTAGGTTGTATTTCAGTGCAATGACCTTAAGGTACGAAGGTTGTCTTAACGTTACAATCACATTGAAAGTCAATAGCCACACGTTGGAGTTTGTTAGGCAGGAATTGATGGTGCACTGTTGGTGTTTTCGTCCTCAGGAAGAATCCAGACCATTCAAATGAAAGCTATTGTACAGTTCTTTCATGTGATACTTTTTATTACGCTCTACAAGGTGGTTCTAATTTTCGAGACTGTGTATGAAACCCTAGCGTGTGACCATTCAAATGAAAGCTATTGAGCTTTCATGTGCTACTGTTTATTATGCTGTACAGGGTGGTTCAAGCTCTTACGTCTGCGATTGAAACTCTAATGTGTGACTATTCAAATGAAAGCTATTGAGCAGTACTTTCATGTGGTTTTATTTATTATGCTGTACAAGTTGGTTCGACCTTTTAGTATGAGGATGAGATGATAGTCTGTGACTATTCATATAAAATCTCTTAAGCAGTGATTGCATTTGGTACAGGTTATAACACGCACGTTGACCTAATGGTTAGTGCGTTGGGATCCTGGTCGAGTTGTCTGGGTTTTTACACTGCGTTTCTTTGGGCTTGTCACGCAATCCCTCTCCAAGATTCTTCTTCCAAGATTGCGTGACGAGCCCAAGAGCGTCAGCCTGGGAGGGTACCTCTTTCCACCCAGTTGTGTCGATACTCTAGTCACTTTAAGGCTGTCCATATTTTGACAAAAAAGAGAAGCGTTTTACGCTAACGGTGAAAATGTGTTTGTAATTTCCTGTAGGGTCTGCAGAGACTAATCAACATGAACTATTCCAAGCTAAAATCTTTGCTACAAGAAGGAAAATCTATGCGAGAGTATTGTTCCCCCACAGAGTTTCAGTCTGTGCAACAGACGATGGACGAGCTCAACTCCAGATGGCAACAGGTAACTTTGTTTTGTAAAAAAGTAAAAGAGAAGAGGAGTTTGATATGGGTAATATATCCTATGTATTGCTATGTAAGTTAGTTGTACTCTGGTACAAAGTTATTGAACTCTTCTGGTTGTTGTTTGTGTCCAGGCCCTTCACTGTTGCATGACGTGGATCCTAGATCTAGCGATTCCCAGTCCTCGCACCAGTCCCTCTTCCTCCGCCTCCGCCACAGCTGGCACTAATTCTTCTCTGAATTGACGAATTCCACCATCGTAGGTTAGTTATAATGAATTTTTTGTGTTGGATCTGTTAGAGTAAGACTGCACTTTGTGAGTAGAGTACTTAAAGAGAACGAAACAAATAACGAAGCAAATATTAATAACATTGTGTCTAAATACGCAGCAGTCAGAAAATGTTTTCAAAAAACAGGTCTTCGCGGCAGTCTGAAATCAAAAGAAAGATTCCATGGAATAACTCATTTAAAAATATACATGAAAAAATTACTCGATTCTGATTGGCTGAGAGCAGTGCAGTTTAAGTGTAACACCAGTGCAAAAGTGTTACACCGGTGGAAAGAGTGTAACACCAGTGCAAATTACACATCGTGATTCTGGATTATGATTTGCAGAAAGACAATGAGAAATTTTGTTGACCAATGATCTCATGTAAAGCAATGACAAAAATTTTGTACGGAAACTCTGAAAAAAGTTTTATCGAATGCCAAAAAAATGGCTTCAAGAAATATCTTGTGGCACTTTTTCCGCGCGAATTTGTTCATGTTTGTATTCTTCATAAGTAATCATACGGTTTTCCCCGTTCAATTTGGAATTAATTTGCTGCACTTGTGAGTTTTTCAAAAAGCTGAAATTGCACTCGCCGAAGCGACTCGTGCAATTTCAACTTTTTGAAAAACTCACTCATGCAAATTAATTCCAAATTAAACTCGAAAACGTATGATTACCTATACTAATTTTCCTTACAACAGTAGCTCTTTGTCTAGAATTCATGCGCTTTGTTGTAGCAGAATATTCCATTCTTTTGCAGCCCAGGATGGCACGCGTTGTACCACGTGATTAAGTCGTGCAACGTACCAATTGGCAATCAAGTGTGGAATTTTTAAACTTTGTTCTTTTGAGGAACAAAATGATATAGCTGATAGTATCCTTTAGTTCCGTCGAAGACCTTAGTTCAGGCATTCGAAAGCTTGTTTTATCTGTATTTCTTTTGGTATAAATAAATGTTGTTGCTGTTGTTGTTGTCCTTTCAGGCAGAGATCGTCTTAAATATTTACAACGGTTTTTTTCTGGCTGCGCTCCTTCAATATTTTCAATTAATTCTTTTCTTTTTCATTTTTTTAGGTTCGTAAACACCGATCAAAGTATTGTGTCTGCAAGTGGCCTCTTTATAAAGAGTATTTATGAGTAATATATTTTTACATAAGGAAGAATAGTTATTGTTACATTCTAACTTATAAAATTGCATACGCAGAAGTTGTACGTGTACACATATAGCTTGTTACATAACGCGTTTACAGTCACGCACGCGTATCACGCACTCGGTCACGCATTTTAGTAATGTTAGACGACTTGTACTCCCGGCTTTCCTTTCATGTACGCGTGATATTCTCGATACGTTTTGAAGAAAAATATTATTTGTAAAAAATTGTTGTAGTATCATACGTCAAAAGCGAACAAATTACAAGAAAGCATAAGTGATACCAAGTAGTTTGTAGCCAGGAAGCTGCTGTAAAAAAAATCGATTCATTGCTTACCCAGGTTTAAATTCAGCTTAAATTGAAATCCTATTGGAAGCTTTACGGCTGTATAGTTGTAATAGTTATCAAGACCCAAGAGGAACTAAGTTGTACAGTGGAAAAAGAAGCAACCTTTCACAATTGCCTGATTGCTTCCCAGTCTTACATGTAACCATGCTTTTCCCTATAGCATTTATCCTCTCATATTTAATATTTATTTTTCCCTTCAGTCTATTCTCGGACAACACATAGATATTGATGTAACTTCCTAAAGAGAACCTATTTCCACTGTAGATATTATATACCATAACGGTTAAAGTTGTTTTTTTACTTACACGAAGTAAATAAGATTAAATATTTTTAAAGGACTGTGCACCCTTTATTTCTACTTTCTCACAGAAATGTAAGTTAATTGCATGCCAAAGGAATGCAAGCTATTTTTATACAATCGTTAGAGAATTGTTAACTCAAATAATAACATTTATATCTAAGGGTCTGTTGGTTCATTAAACAGGCGCAAAAACAACACTGTGTCATTCATTGTCTTGAAACCACACCTTGGCCTTGTGCCTGACGTTTTTAGCCTCGTATCCACGCCACTCTGGTCACGTGGGCACGAGGATAAGGAGTGAGTCTGTTGCATTCCTGAGGCCCAATTATAGGTTTCTGAGTATCCACATCCTTATCTGAGTCTCCCACATCGCGTTGATTTTTGGTCTAAATATCCCTCCATTAATTCCAGTTGCAAAAATTAAGCGGTTTTCCTTCTCAACATCCCCTTTTTATCTGCTTTTTTTTCATATTTCTCCTCAAATATCGTGTATCTATCCCGTTATTTTTTTGACATAAAGATCCGTATCCCGAAATACCCTAACAAGACCTCATTCCTGTCTAAGCATTCTTCGGTTGCCTAATGCAAGATCTCTGTGTAAGGACTCTTTGCTTACCTATTGTAAGATACCAGCGAAAGGCGGTTCTGGAAACTAGCTGGTTGATCAAGTTTGGCTACGAAAGATGGGCACAAAACATTGAATGTACAGTGGTTTTGGCAGTGTTTACTTTTGAAAGACGAGCTTCGACCACGTCAAACAGATTCAAGACACACCATTTATTCCTTTTTGTACGGTACTGGCACTGATGTAGACCTTGGAGACTGAAGCAAGCTGTTTTATTTTGTGCAAGAGCAAATCGTCACGCCATTTGAATTGAAGCTTAGAGGCAACGAATGTTGTGTCAGATCAGGCCAGACTGGAACTTTAAATTTATATTCATACCGTGCAATTTGTAATTTTTGTAAATCAATTTTGACACCAAATGGTAAGCTTAAACCGCTGAAGTGACGGTGGTTTGAGGTTCGAATTTTAGGGCCTGTCCCGGCGCTGCGCCGATTAAATTTGAAAACGGAGGTTTCACCCTGAAAACGCATCAAATGTTTTCCGTAGTGACACTACGCCAGAGCGCCATCGTTTTCGAAAAGCTTTGTTTTCGTGACTGATTAGTGTGGACGGTAGGGCTAACTGTAGAAATTGCTGCGTTTTCAGATTTCTCTGGCATAGTGACGGGCTTCAGACAGGTTTCAGTTACGCTATTCGGCCTTTTTTATAGGGATTGGACAGACAAGACAAATCAAGGACTCACAATGAGCCAATCAAAAATTAACCTCTTATGCGCATTTTCTGCGGATAAGCAAGCACGCAAAAACTACAGCAATTAATTGTTGATGGATGGTCAATACCTCACTGATATCCACCGTGGTCAGATCAGGCCAGATGAACTTGAGAAACGAGAAACTGCAAGGGACCGCATACGAGATCTAATCAGCCAAACAACAAAGATGTAAAGACAATAAACTGCAAGGCTGATACTACGTGAAGACGTTTTGAGACACCAAACATGACAAGAACCGATAAAGCAGGATCGCAACAGTGGACAGCTGTTTCGTCTTTGTTGGAACTCATCAGAAAATCAGCACTGTGTAGCGAAGATATGAAGCGCAAGCCAAAGAGCCAACGCACATAAATTACAGAGTAACCCGTTCACTACAAAAGCTCCGTACCGCACTTTGAACCCTCTTGTCACGTTTTGGTGTCTCAAAAACCAAAACAAAATAAAGGTCTTAACAGATTAATTTGCATTCGTAATTTAATAGAGCACTGACATCGCGTCGCACTACTTGTGTTTAACTATGAAGCAAGTCGAATCACTCGAAGACGGATCACCCGCAACCGATTCGAGCTGACTGGCTTTGGATTCCTCTGGTATCAGTATCATCATCCAGCGCTGGTAGTCCTAGTACCCTGGTGCCCCCTGAGGAAATCATCGGGGAGAACGCCCTGGGGACGAGGTTGACTGTAAGCGGCGGAAGAATTCAAAATGGCGCAGGACGAAAAGCATCCAGTTATTTTCGGTTTGCTTCATTCTTTTACGTGTAATTTCCTTGCTTAGGTATTAGGACTTCGTTGTTATAAAAATTCAGACACGATCCTGTCCGGGGGCAACACCAACTCAAGTTTGGCTTGGTTGCAGAATGAGCAAGATACCGAAGAATTCTCGTGATTGAAGATTAAGAGGTGAGCTGTCGACCATGTGTAAGCACCTTGATTATTCATGTAAGCTTACTGGTATACAAATAAACTTAAGTAGAAAATTTATATTCTATGGATACATATTTTTAAAATTACACTTCTTTGAAAAAACGTGAAAAAACTAGGGTAGCTAAAACTTAGCTTTCCAAACTGCTTCCAGAAGATCCAATATGAAACTAATATGAAACTACATGTAATGTACCGGTCAATTCCAAAACCGCCCATACACCCCCCCCCCCCCCCTTCCCGGGCAAACCCCAGGGCATTTGACTTTTTTGAAAAATTTTGGTCAAATTCCCCGCTATGTAGCCTGTTTAGACGGTCAAATGCGACACCCGTTAGAGCTTCAAAGAGGGTCAAATCCCCCATACCCACCCTCCAGGCCTGTTAAAACAACTGTGGAAACAAGTTCTGCAAAATTTTCAGCCACTTCGAATTTCTTGTTCAGTTTGCCTTCGCTCCACACTTTAAACAAAGGCATATTCTACAATATAACTATATAAAGCGACAACAACAGATAAACCCACGTGTAATCGACAAGCAATGACCCGTGAACGCGGCTCACATGCTGAATCAAAGAATTGCAAAATCCTTTTGCTTCCGACCGCTGACAGATGTTTTGACACTGAAGTCAAATGCGCCACTGGGCGGGCCTCATTTTGGGTCAAATTTCCCACTGTACGGAGCTTAACGCAAGTCAAATGCCCAGGGATTGCCGGAGGGTGGGTGGGGGGGGGGGGGAGGGGGGGGAGATGGGTGGTTTTGAAATTGACTGGTACATAACATGACATCTCAACAACAAACTAACTAAAATTGACATGAGACAATAAATTCCTTTCATCTTATATAAAAAAAACTGCAGGAGAAAGCTGCTGATGAGCCACTTCCGCTAAGTGGGCACTTTCGTCTGATACATGTAGTTGCCCTAGCATTCTATTTAACAATTAGATTATTCGCTCTCGATTTCTATGAGGTGATAGTTGATTCGGCCTTGGGCCTCATCAACTATCACCTCATAGAAATCGAGAGCGAATAATCTAATAATTATTGTTTTAGTAGAGTTCTTTCTAAAGTTTACTTCAAACAACGGTTTCCAATTATTTCTCGACATATTATTAACCCCTTCAGTGCCAAGGGGTTTCCCTTTGACGAGTAAAATCGTCTGGCGTTAGACAGAATAAAATCTATAAGTACGTCCTTGGCACTGAAAGGGTTAAACTTTGTGCCTTAAAAAGATCGCCCAGATTGAATTGGCATTGAACATTGAAGTGTGTGCGTGCGTGCATCATTTTTTTTTCGATAATTTTATCTTCTTTTAAGTCAAGAAACTGTAAATGTCCTTCATTTAGTCTTCTCAGGATTTTAATTATCCATTTTCATCAAAATTTTCCTCCTGAACTTTAGCAAAACAAAAAAATGTCACCATTTCTAAGACGAGTTCCAGCCACTGCACACTAATGGCTGATAGTGTGCAATGGCTCAGTCAATCAGATTACAGCATTTGCATTAGTATACTAGTAGAATTCTGCTAATGACAGATAGTGCCCCCACCACAGTCCATACCACATGATCAGTTTTGACCAATGATGACAAGGAAAATTTATTGGTGAGCTATAATCTGTGAAAGGTAGTTAATAATGTAGTAGTGTGCCCTTGTTAACAAAGTGATGGCCACTTCTTGGTGTTTTTGAGGTGTCTGTGAAGATATTTAGATAAAGTATTGAGCAACCAGTAGATTTATACTAAAACAATATTAGATTATTTATCAGTGACACACTCGGCTACGCCTCGTGTGCCACTTTTTTGTTCTTACCACATTTTGACGTCATCTGTGATCAATTACTGAACACTGACACACGGCAACATGGAATCTGTTTGTTACATGTAACTGAATAGAGTGTAAACAAATAAATAAATCGAAATCTTGAGCTCATAATCTAATTAACAAAAAGATTCCATGTTGCTGTGTGTCTGTTCAGGTAGCATTACAACTTCACGCCGCTTTAAATGTGTCTTTCTGAAATGGCTTACACTGCTGGATGTTGTAGCATGAAGGCTCAGTTTATTCCTTTGGGCATTCCTTTCGGTAGCATCCGAAAGCGTCTCGAATAACTTCGGTTTTATTCGGTTTGAAAAAGGTGAGATATTTTGGAGGGAGACCTCAAGGAGACTTCAAAAGACTGGAACAATGCGGCAATTAAGGGCCCCTGGGCGAACTGACTTGTGAACGTATCCTTTTGTTCGCAACGTGTGAATGATTATGAAGTAATCCGAAGTCATTACCTCTGGGGAAAATTCCAATATCATCAAGCAAATCATATTGATTATGCTGCTTGTTTTTGCCAGGGTCAAAGCAACCAAATAATTCACTAGGTTTGTCTTTAACAGTACAGTCCTGCTGATTGATATGCTCTGCATTTCGAGCAACATTGTCAAAGTTTCACATTCAGCATTATTCATATCCTCCATTGCTTTATCTAGTATATCTGAATGGTTCATACTGATGCCTATTACTGATAACTTCATCCTTAACCTGCTCAAATCCCTCTTGGTAAGTTGACAGTCTTTAATCAAATCTATGTTCTCCTTCTGCCATGGTGTATAAAGCATAAGTTGCTCTCTGTAATGTTTTTCTGGGTCCTTATCTTTATGGTACCTGACATATCGGATAAGTTTAGCCTTCTTTCGTTTTACTAGTTTCATACCTCCTTTCAGTTTGTATTCATTTAGTTCACATTGTGGGTCAGTAATATTAGTGTCACTTGGGTCATCATCAGTGTTCTCCTCATAATTAGTCTCTGGAAGAAAATCATCAGAACCTGTAAGTGATGACTCACTAAAATTTGTGTCATTTTCTGTGTCCTTAACACACTCAGACCATGCAACAAAGTCAGCAAGGCAAAATTTCTCTAATTGTTTTGGTCTCCGTTGATAGCGCTTTATTATGTTATCAGATTCTATGTCTTGTGAACTATCAGGTAACTCTTTCAGCTTTTCCAGTCTCTTTATTAAGAATGTCCTGTCATCTGGAGGAGAGGTGCTTATAAATTGAACATCACGAGAGGATCGTCGAAGAGGAATTTGCAATACAAGATAAACTGCTTCTTGCAATTGAGCACTGACTTCAACTGCATTGAGAAATTTGTTTCCGATGTGTCTAACCCTATTTGTAATGTCTTTGTTACCTGCCTCTGCTTCTTCAGATGCTTTTTCGAAAAGTCTGCTCATACCTCGTTGGCCTTTTGTAATGTAAGACAGTATGTATGTAGCACAGGCATAAGGATCTAACACATACTGTATGTTCATGTTTGCTTGCCAGGCTTGGAGTAAGTGAGCATTGTAATTATTGTTAGTCCTTATTTCTGATGGTGATCTTTTAAGAAATAATGTGTCACGCCTTAATGTGTTTCTGATAGCTAAAAGATACCTTTCTTTGGTTAATCCTAATTTTTTCAGGAACTCTTCAAAGGTTATATCTTCACCATCTTTCATGCTGTCAAGGACCTGTTTAATTTTTTCATAATTTTCTTCTATTAGTTAACTCTCCTTCTCATCATGAGAGGATTCCTGAAGTGGTTTTAGTATAATTGTTATGGGCATTGGTGACAATGGAAAGCTAAATCGACATACGTGTATGTTATTCCCTGATCTCTTGCACGTTTTGGCATGTCTATGCAGTTGCAAATTGAAAAGATTTTCCATTTTACCTTTACTGTTTGGTTTGTAGCAGGTGATAAATTTATCAACAAAAGCGACATCTCTCTTCATTGGAATCTTTTTCATACTATGGTGCATCCTTTATCCAAAACAATCCATAAATATGTGGGCTTCCTCTTTGCTGAAATTCTACTCTGTAAAAATAATCAGCTATTTCTCCTATAGGTGCAACATTGCTCTTTAAAACATCACGAATAAACAACTGCACCATGTTGTCAAAGCTCCTAGCACAGGTCACAGGATCTTTTTGTATAAGTTCTGATTTTTGTTCCCAAGTCATTTGTTGGATTTCGTCATCAGTGTACTCTTTTTTTCTCAACAATTCTACCTAAGGTTTTAAGAGATGAGTCCACCTTGTTTCAGCAGCTGAAAAGGAGCAAAACCATGTTGGATTGCCAAGTTGATGAATCATTGCAAACAGGTCTTTTTTACATTTCTCAAAATAAGGTGGTTACCCTCGCACACTTTTTAAAACTCTGAAACCGTCATCTAGGTGTACAAGCTTATTGAGATAATCTTCAGATTTCAAGTCTCCAGCAGTGAAACATTTCCCTTTCGTCTTACACTTCGGAGTGAAATACAAGCACTATCTTGAATTTGCTTGATTTGCAACTTTTTCAGCTTATAAAAGATATTAGGGACAGACATGGCAACTCTCCTATCCTGACTTCTTAATTCCCACTTCGCTATTGTACTGTATGATACAGAGACCTTCCTTTCATTGTTGTCAGGCCTTCGTTTTCCACAACATATTGAAGGAAATGAAAGGTATTGTGAGTCCTTGTCTAAGATTATCCCTAATGGTTTGTTTCCTTCACCTGGTGCAAAACTAATAATTCTGTCTGCATTTTCTACCATGTTGGATTCTTGCAGTAATGTATCTGTAACCCCTGACGGACGTTCCTCAACTTCACACCAATCACCATTATTATCAACTTCATCTTGACTATCAACTCCGCTGTTAGAAATACCGTAATTGCTTACATCTTCAATTTTTCCTTTGAAAGGCTTCATCAATAGGATTTAGGACACTAGGGTTTTGGACAAATTCTTGCCATTCCTCATTGTTAGTAGAATTAATGTCATTTAGCCATCTATTTTGAACCTATATACCTTCTCCTTTGAACAAATCACTTGTGTCCACAAGATATTTAGCTGCATCTAATACTCTCTTAGGTCTAACATTCTGAAACTGATACTGATGCTTATAACTGAGACGCCTTTTCAGTTTTATAGGTATAGTTTGCGATTCACTTAGTGGCCTTGGTAGATAATGTACAGTGGCATTGACATCACTTAGGACATTTACAATGTTTCCATGAATGGACAATTGACCTCCTCTATGATGTTCACTGATTTGCATAAAAGGTATTCGTGGTGATATTAGTCGCTCTTCTGAAGATATCAAATTCAATATATCAGGCTTGTCAGGAAAACCCATTTTATTGGCTTTAGAACAGCTGGGTAATTTTCCTTCCTTCAGATTTGAATCACAAGTTATGCAAATCCATTCAGTGACATTAACACTTTTAAAACCAGTAACACAGGACTTAACCACATCTTGTGAGCATGCCTTGTATTTTTTTGCATCACATTTCACTACAGAGGACTTGTACCACAGCTGATCACAACAAGTGCATACATATTCTGGGCCATGTGCAATGTTTTTGTTAAACAAATTTATCACGGAAATTGCATTAGTATCTTTGTTTTTTTCTGCTTGCAACCTGTCACTGCCAAATGCTACATGTGATACATTTGGGAGATCATGAAAAAGTGTTTCATCAAAGTCTGCATTAGCTGTATGGAAACATGAAAGTGTTTTGAGCTTTTCTTTGGAATTTCTATTGATTTGTTTAATGTACTCTGGGTTATTGGCTTTCTTTTTCTTAGCAGACTGTTTATTTGTTTCCCTTACAAGCTCTGGCTTATCTGCTTCTCGTTTTCGAACGGACTGCTTGTTTATTTCCCTTGCATGCTCTGGGTCAGCTGCTTTCCTTTTTCTAAAGGATTTTCGCTTCATTTCCCTTGCATGTTCCAGGTTTTGGGTACCGTGGTTCTTCTTGTCCTTATTTGTTTCACTATTACTTTATCTCCTTGGTATTTCACTTGTGGAAACAATGAATTTCATCTGCATGCCCAATGTAAATTCTGAGGCTGTCAGATGTCACATTTATTGGTTCAACAACAGTAACAGGAGAGAAGGCTGGATTTGACTCCATAATATGAATTGATACGTTAAGACAGTTAGCAACCGCTTGGATTATGATTGCATCAGCCCATGTTCCCTGATTTGACATTCTTTGTAAATAATCTTGCCAAGAATGTTCAATGTTGCTCTCTATAAATTGATCAGGGTTATGCACTAAATACTGAACACCAATACTGCGCACAAAAAAATGATTACTGGGATTTCCATAAAGTTGATGTGATACAGCTCTAAAAAAGCAATCACCACCACCTCCTACATCAATTGCAGTTCTTCCTACATGAGACAATCTTGTTTCTAACAGAGATGCAGGATTCATATGTGATGAACTACACGAGGGATTACAAGTCTGTTCTGAAGTGGGCCCAGGAGTTAATTCAACATCTCCACTAAGTGATATAATTCTGCTAGACAAATGATAAGTTTTAACATGGAGATGCCTTGATTTTTTGTAAATATTGTTTTCAGTATAAATACAAAACGAAGGTGACTTTTGTATGCTTAAATGTCCTCAGTCGAAAAACAAACAAATGAAACTCACGTCTAATAAAACATCTTCTGCATTGGTTAAAGAAGTGATTACGAGTATATCCGCAGAGCATAACCTTCAACATAGATGATGGAGGCACATATATGTATAATTTGACCGCCTTTCTTGTCTTTCTCCTTTTAAAAAGTCTAGTCACCATACTGAAAGAAATTCTAGAGGGTTCTCTCCCACGTCTCATTCGTAGATGAGAGACTACCGCTGCTCTTGAACTTCGCACATGAAGCTGAATGATTTTGTTGTTGTCGAGTACGATTAGCACAGCATTCAAACTTAAACTTACTTGAAGTCTGGGGTAGAATTCCATTTGGAAATTCAGGTTTTCTTATGCATGTGTCGATGTACTGCTCGGGTACCGTAACAGATTCGCTCTGCTCCTTGGTATTTTCATGTTTCAGCGATTTTTCATTTGATAAGTCATCTGTTTCACAGTTGTTCAGCATTTGGTATTTGGCACTTGTTATTTAGTATAGATTATTTGGCATTTGTATAGCATTTGCTTGATAAGCATTTGATAGTTCTCTCTCAATCTTGCTTTCCTCAATTGTGGCATTTGAGTCCCAGCAAGAGGGGAACTCGACGTGAGCTTGTTCTAAGCTACACGTCTCCTGGCCTTGCAAATTACCCCGGCCAGTCGAGGGTTGCAATACTGCATTTGTCCCTGAATTTACGAGACACTTGTTTTCAGCAGTTTAAGTACAAACTACATCCATAGCAGCGATAATATAAATTCCCAACAAACAGAAGTCAACTCCCTAAAAACAACGCCCAGCAAATGACGCAATATGGCGAACGACAGCTCTTTTGAGTGCTTTGTCATGCGACTATTTTCGGAATCGAGCAGTTCCCGAACGAAGGAATCTATATTACTAGTACTCAAAAGTGTTCTTATAAGAATAGTTTCTAAAGAAAAAAAAACAACAACAACAACATCAATATAAGTAGGCTTACCTTAGCTTCCAGATGACACGGCATGTAATTCATTCCTCCTCCGGGTGACAATGAAACATTTTTAACGTTTAGGTCGATTCGTCGACGGACCACGCTCGATAGACATCGTACAGTTAAGATTTCGATGCAAGTACTGTCGCAATTTGTAACAGCTACTGTTCCTTAGCGTAGTAACATCTCTTTTTCAACCCAAGAAGGAATTCCTGTTTACAGAGCGAACGAAAACCCCCTTCGACCTCCGTGCCGCTTTACGCCATGTTGCTGGACAAAATATAAACCTTTCCAATACCGCCATAAAACTTCACAAATATATGCAAGAAAGTATTTGTGACAAAAACAATACTTAGCGGGGGAGGTAGGAGTAAACTTGTTTAATTCAAGTTTAATGAATAAGTTAATCAGAATCGAGTGAGTGAGTGCCATAAGAGTGCCTACGAAACTCATGGATGTTACGTCATCCATGAGCAAAAACGAAGAGAAACCATAACAAGCCGATAATTCATTCATTCTACACGAAAACTAAAATGAACCTTCCTTCTGGATAACTTTAGCCTTAGAAGCCAGCAAATGGTCCCAAATTACTCTCTTTATCCTTACAAATGTTCTGAATTCAATCTCCGAAAGATTTTGCTCCAATTTTGAGCAAAAAAAAAACTTTTCTCCGCGAGCGACGCCATTACTAATAAGCTAACTTTACAAAACTTGCCCGAGGAGGGGATTTGACGAAAACAGCCTAAACTCTGCATGTAATTGGATAAAACCCCTTTTTTTAGAAAGTAACAAAAGTAACGCAATTTTTTTGGCAAATTTTAAAATAGGCGGCGTTATCACGCTCCCCAGTCGCTGGGCTGCTGAAGTTGAGATCAAGTGATCGTACGGTAGCTTCCACCTGACAATTGATGGAAAAAATAGATATACTTTTTTCGGAGGGCTTGCGTCTTTTGGAGGGTCGCTCCTTTCGGGATTTATTAGTGGCAAGAATTTGTTGACGTTACTTTAGCGGATTCGTTACTTTGGGAAGTTAACGGCACCCAATTTACAAAACATCCGCAAGTGTTAACTGTGGAACTAGCGGAAAAGATGCCACTGTATGTTTGATAAAAAGCATACAATTCATCTAACTTTACGCGGGGAAGTCGTTATAGGACTAAGCCTTAAAGGAAATACAGTCGAGCTCCTATTAGGCGGCCATCTGTGGGGAACTGTAGGGTGGCCGCTTTGGATAAATAGAGGAAAGAGCAATGAAGTTAACAACTAACTAAATTGCAACAAATTGGCCCAAAAACCTGACGGCAACCAAGGAGACACGCACCGGAAGCAAGAAGGGGTTATCTTTATTCATACTGCTTCGTATTTTTTTAGGCTTAAGAATATAGACATAACTTTAATTTGGACGGCTGCTTAACCTGCGTACTACTGTGTACAGCGACCCTCATTTGCGAGTTTGGACCACCTGTGATTATATCCCCGGGAGCAAATGTCCGCCGGTTGTCTGGGGTACTGCAAACCTTTCCGGTCCCCCATTCGTAGCTAGACGTCTAAAATCTTATTATTTAAAATAATATCATGAAGGGGGTTAGATTTACGAAAACGAGAATGTTAATTACAGAAACCTCCAAAAAGCTGATAATATGCTGTACTATGTTCGCATTAGACAGCGGGTTCCAAATCGATCTATTGCAAATGCATAAATCCAGAATAGATATAATTTCACCACAAGCCTAACACTGTGACATGAAGCTGTGCTATGAAATAAGTGTAGCTTCTTACAGCTATATAACTTACACGCAATCTGGACTTTTTTCCACATCAAAATCCTTAAAGTAAATCTTCATCGACCAGCCTTCTGGAATAGGATAGGTAGATATACGGTACGTATTCCTTGGGTAACGGTAAGGATATCCTTCACTGGCAAGAAAGCCGATCTCTGGGCCAAATTCTGTTGATACCAAAGTAGTTTTTTTTTCATATATTTTGTCTACGTTACAAGCGGCATATTTTAACCAACATTTTAGCGGAAAGGAGATCCAGTAACAAAGGCCTAGATAAAATCTTTCCAGCTTAAACCCAACTTGACAGGACTTGAAAGATGAGAATTCATGTTTTATTTCTTGCGCTGTTATATAATTAAAGTTGAAAGAAATGGAGTATAGACTAGGTTAAAACTTCATTGGAGTATTAAAACGTCAATGGAGTACAGAATGGTTAAAACTTCATTGAGCTTCAGATTTAGAAATAGAGTATATTTTCCATGTTTACGTAGCCTCATCTAAGCACGTGAGGGTTGGGAGAATTCGAGATAGTTATTAAAACCCGACAATCATGTCGAGGGTTTGCAAAGCTCTCTAGAATTCCCCAACTCACCAAGTGTTTAGATGAAGCTGCGCAAACAGGGAAAAAGTGCTCTATTGCTTTTACCTGCTTTTGTTAATTATTTGTCAAAGATACGTGAGATCTAAAGCGCCACAACTGTGTTTACATACGCTCATCTAAACACACTTATCGACCAATCAATGAGAACGCGCGTACTATCTCTGTTATTTTATGAAATCACTTCGCAGTAATTAATTGGCCATTTCTACAATTCATGGACTTCTGACACCCATCATTGTCCAGAGGGGGACGAGAGTAAATTGGACTCCGATTTTTATGGAAAAGTAACAGTGTCTCAAACGTTTTGGCCACTATTGATTGCATTCAAGATATGTCCTTAAGTGGGATCACTCGAGATGTCAGTTACATCAAGGGATGCTATAGCCAACAAATAGTCAGCAACAAATCTTTGATACACAATATGGACAGTATGGAGCTTCACTTTAAGTTATAGTTTCCAACCCGTCGATCTAGGCAGTACAGGGGTGTAGCACTTTTGAACCTACAGGGCCATTACAGGGCGTTTCCTCGAATTTTACGTGGGTCTGACTCTCAAGCGTTGTGCTATATTTGACAAGAAAATAGAGATTAGGCCAGAAGAAAACCTCTTACTTTTGAAGTTGACTTGGAGTTCTTTCATGTCAGTTCCATACTGGTTGATGGCCTGGCAGGTGTAGTTTCCATCCTTGTACAAACGGATGGTTGTAGTGTTTGTTGTATTCACCAGTACTGTAGTGGTTCGTATCAGTGCTGTGTATATGGGAGGAGTTCCTCTGGCTGAACACGACAACATGCCTCCTGGTATTGCTAACAGAGCAGCTGGGAATGTTACCGCAGGTGCAACTAATCGGTTAGAAATAAATATCTTTTACCCTTAATGTTAATTGACTGATCCATACCTGCTTACATAAAGTTAGAAAAACAATCACATTCTTGCTGTAACAGATTCATAGATTACGTCGTTATTTTTTAAAACGGAATCCTGAGACGGATGTCTGCTACCTCTTGCGAGGCTCTTCAACAACGGGAGTTTCAATAATTAAGGGAATCATCGGAGAGGGTAAAGAGACAACAATTACGGGAAAATTGCAACTACCTTGTCCTATCGATGTTTGTATCTGGCCTTCGTTCAGTGCGACGTTGTAAACCTTCATTTCCGCGATTTTCCCTTTGAAATTCTCCTCATCTCTGCAACTGGCACTCCCCATTCGAACTTTCGGGGCATTGGTTGCAATCTGATAACCTCTGCCAATGTTATGCGAGGCTCTCAAATGTCCGTTGATATACAGCGAGTTACTTCCGCTGCCGTGATCGTGACTTGCTGCAACATGAACCCACTTTCCTACTGGAAGAACATCAGGAGTTCTTATTCCGGTAAGTTGATTAAAAGAGCTGCGCTCGACGATTCGAAAAAATAATTTGCCTTCCTTAATCCACATACGTACTCCCCAATTAGAATCTCCGTAGCTGAATAGTGGTCCATCTTGGCCTCCGGGCTCAACCCAGCACATCAGTGTGATTGAGAACTGAGTGTCCAGGCGTTCTTTATTCGGAAACTCGATGTAGCTGCTAACAGTGCCATAAAACATGTACGCTCCGCCTGGTTCGTTGTAGGGTCCGGTTGTAATCGCAACATCTCCCAGGATTCCATCTGGCTGCCTGTTCTCTTTTTCTGCTGCTTCATAGGTAGCATTCAAGGGGTAGAAGGCGACAGGTTCTGGCATAGCTAAGAATAATAAGCCCGTTATTTACATCGTCGCAAGAAACATTAAAATACGATAACAGTAAAAGCCTTCTATAGGACAGGTATTTCCGAGTTGGATCTCTGTGGTCATCTTAACATGCCTTTTGGAGTTGGCCATTTGGTGTCGAATCTTCTTCCGCAAGAGACTCGAATAGCCTCAGAGATACCTAAGGACTGACCTCAAGGAAAAAGCGCACCTTGTTTTTTTGGAGACCCTACCACTCGACACAAGGATAATGGGTGTTATAACATGAACACGTTCTTATAATTGGACTCGAACAAATCACGTGACTTAAGGACGTTCGCGCCCAAAAACTTCCCACGCACAGATTTTTTTAAAACTTTGACTGCAGGTAGAAAATGATAAGATTAGATTAAAAACGTAAAAAAAATTGGGGGTCACCGAACTCGTTTTGAAGATTAGACGCAGCCCGGACCATAGCATTTCTAGGATTTCCAGTCATTCGAGGCGATTCTGGCCGGATTCATTACTGTCGGCATATATTTAAGTTGAAGAATCATGTCTAAGTTGCGTGTGATTAAAACAGCATATATAGGCCTATTTGATAGATCTTTGCTGCATATGTCATTAAATCAGCTAGAATTAGCCTTAAAAATTACAACTTCTAAGTTACGCACACCTGTATCCACGTACCAATTCGGCCCTATTTGAATAGTATATGAGAAATAATTAAAACTTCCCACGTACAGATTTTTTTGTTTTTTAGTATAATGGAAAGAATCAGGAAAGGAAGTGATCTGCCGAAAAAAAAGTGGGGGTCACCGAGCATCCAACAAAAATATTCGCACACAAAGTTAACGCAAAGGTCATCAGCCCTATATTTTGTTGAGTTTTCGAATCCGTGCGCGCGCTTGAAAATGACGTGGCACGCGCGTGACCAATGAATAGCGTGCGCACTAGAGATGCGCAGTAGCAATGGGCGCGAACGTCCTTAATTCAAAATTCTACAGGGATTATGACACTAGAGTCTTGAGTAACCGTCTAAGTGACCCTTACGTAAAAACCGGCTGCCAACAGTCTAGTATAACTCCCAATACCTAGCTTTAGTATCTGACGGGATTTTGTTTTGGCAGCAAGGCCGAGAGTGAACTCGCGAGGGAATTGCTGAGAAGTCGAGTTAAATTTCGCTCAGGGCCTCGCCGTTCGCGAATTCCCTCCTGGCAGGGAGGAAATAGGCAGTACATATGAGCACCTTGCTCGTGGGCTTCGCTCTCGTGAGAACAAAATGGCGGATCCACCACCAAAAGCCACTCACTCACGAATCTTCCCAGTTACGCAGGCTACCCCGTGGCAAGAATTTTCACTAACGCTCTATGACCAACAGCTCTGAACTTGGTACTTTCCCTTAACAAGGAAGGGAGACTTGAAACCACGTGAAATCAATTTAATGGGAGGCCCGTTTGAGTTTGGGTGGGAAACAAAAGTTTTTATTAATCGTTCCATGCTTATTAGACAAAAAAGGTCATGTACGTAAGGAACAATTATCAAAAACTATGGTTCCGTACTCAAACTCAAACAGGCCTCCCATTAACTTAATTTCAAGTGGTCTCCGGTTACCCTTCCTTGCTAAGTTAAAGTACCAGGTTCGAATCCTTACTTATTCGAGATAAAAAGTCCTTTGGGCATTAACATGTTTAACGTCATTCAAAGAAGGCGATCTCGATGGAAAATTCAAGAATTGAATACTTAGTAGAGTGTGTTGCAAAATTTCAAATTTGCATCGTTTCCCAAACTCATTACACAGGTAGTGAGGCCTGGGTTTAGGTTTCGGCTCTCTTTTTTCTTCCTCGTTCAGTCACAAATAGCCGTCTGGTCTCTAGAGCGTATGCGTCACTTGTGCATGCGTGCAGCACATGGAACTTACAGAAGTTGTTGTCGTGAAAAGCTGTCTAGCTTGGATTCCATCATTGCTTGGGCGATGAAATCACATACAAACGAACACACAGTTCGCGGTAGGCAAACACTAAAGGTCGTTAAGCGTTTTCGGAACCGAGAGGGGTTGGGAGAATTCGAGACAGTTGTGAAAACCCGAGACGAAGTCGAGGGTTTGCATCAATGAAAGCATAGGGTTTGCGTAAATGAAAGCATAGGGTTTGCGTAAATGAAAGTGATATCAGCTTTTAATCCTTCTAAATCTTTGGGAGAAATACCCAAATTTCGGTGAAAACAGAAGAAATGTTCCAAAGATTTACGACTCTGTAAAGAAAGAACTTCAAGAGTGAAACCAGTGTGCTTGATCGCTCTTGATTTGGCAGCCCGAGAGGATGGTTGAGAACTTGAATCGCTCATCGTACCTTGTGAAGTTTTGCAGTTTGGAATCATAGCACGAGCAGGCAGGGTCGAGTTCATGCAGTTTAATCCATCATTCTGGTGAGCTGTCTGATACATTCTTTCAAGTTTTAATGGTCATTTTTGAACATTTGACAGCCAAAACACGGCAACCGATCGCCCGTGTAAAATTTGATTTCAACAGATTTCGTATTCGCTGACTGTAGCATATAGTTGGCGTTTAATATTATTGTACATCTTTTCAAAAAAAACAGTATGCGATTTTGAGAAATTTACTGTAGTAATTAAATGCAAAAATTACCTCGAAAAACATTTACTGTGTATTTTGTTGCATACTATTTTGTTGTCTTCGCATTGAGCTCCCTCGACTAGGTCGTCTAGCTCACTAACATCGAGGCATGCAAGGCGCTGTTGTTTGTCTTTCTTCTGCTTTTTTTTCCACGGGTCAGAAGGAAAGAGACGGTCAACCCCAAATCAAAACTTGGAAAAGTTTTCTTCATTTGAAATCCTTAATATTTGTACTTGAGAGTTAGACTACCGGCTTTCAAATGGTTTCAAATTGTGCGTCTGTTCAGTAATAGATCACAGATGACGTCAAAATGCGGTAAGAACAAAAAGTGGCACACGAGGCGTAGCCTAGTGTGTCACTGATGGTCTTGCCACATTTTGCCGTTTTCTGTGATCTATTACTGAATATATTGTTTCATATAATAACGAAAAGCTTTTTTTTTTATTTCAAAATATTTCAAAATAACGCGAACGCCGGCCTTTGCCCCGCCTTTGCCCACTTTGGCGAGGAGGATAAAAAGCCATTTGACGTAATCTATTATCTATACAAAATGAAGCAATTTATTGGTTACTGTGCGTAGCAAAGAATTGTGATTGGTCGAGTTAAATCACGCACTGTCAAACCTGACTCGAGCGTCGCTCCTCGTGGAATGAAAACTTGAGTGATGAGCCGACTTGCGAAAATCTTACGACTGCCTAAAAGACGAGGGCTAAAGTCATCTTACTGTTAACCACAACCTTGTTCGTCGACCCAGACACAGGTGCGCACCCCCAGCGCATTGAAAATACAAGGTGGGGAGTCAAACGAAGTATTCTTCGTACAGGACCTTTCAAAGTTTCTTCCGAACCTACAACCTACAGGAATGGTTGTGGCGTAAGCATTATAGAGATTATCTTTTTGGTAACATTATCAAGCATATCGCCGACTTGTATGAAGTTCGCCAAGATGCATAAATGGTTCCTCGAACCACTGCATGCACTGTTCGTGTTCCGATCGCCCCTTCATGACAAAAAGAAACAAATTCCCCAGCTTATTCGTGTGGGACTGAATTTGGGAATGAAATCAAGGGGGAAAAACGTGGAGTGGCACGAGAGATAGGTATGGGTCGCACTTGGGAAAAGTTTTCATCTTTGCCGGCCAAAAAACGGCAAAAATTTGAAACCGCAACCGGAAAGGAAAACTTTCAGAAAGAAACGGAGGGTCGCACTTGTGGGAGAAAATTGTTAGTAACCAGATATTAGATACCGCGTTGTTTACCCATGTGTTTTCGAAAGACATGATATCGATCACGATCTAAACCGAAACAAGTATGCGTCCCATTGAAGTGTTCATAGTTACGGTCATTCTTCTTCTGTTCGTTCAGCTTAACCTACAGCAATTCGTTGCCTTTCCTTGTTGAACGAACGATGGGGCAGACAAATGTATGACGGTTTGAACAGCGGCCATGATCAGAGGAAGAAATCGACGTTGCCGAAGAACTCTTGAGTTAGGACTTTATCGCTTGGGTCATGGAAATTCATGTGAGAGCATTGGGCTAAAAGAAAAGCCAACTCCGTTCATGATTAAAGACCGCGAACTAGAATTGAGCTTCCCGCGCGTATCGTTTTTCATGTAACGCTGAAAAGCTTTGACAGTTACCTCTGTGATTCCCATTGTTTGGCTCGACTTTTCGAAAATCTGCCTGCCCCACCCAAGCACTACGGCGTCTTTGATGTTTTGCCGTTTCGCAAAGTTTTTGCCAAAAGGAAAAACCTGGGGTCGCACTAGGCAAAGGCCCGCGATGACAGATTTCCACCGCAAAGTAACCAAATTCTGGCAAAGATTTGCCAAGTGCGACCTATGCCATAAGCAAGAGTTTTATTTAACTTTGTTTTCATTTAAAAAATAAGTATAATAGTCGCTGAACTGTGCAACATTCTATAGGTAACGGCAAGCAGCCATTGTTGAGGCCCACATCGCTATTTCTAAGCATTTATAAACAAGCACATAGGCCGAAATCGCCATTCTTTTAAGCTGTTTCAATCCTGTGCTCAATTTAAAAATGAGTTGTTAAAGCGTCCTAAAACATGATATTTCTTTTCGGTTTTCTGTAATTTAGACCTAGAATTTGAAAAATTTTGTTTAGTCCTAGTTAGTTACTTAGTTAGTTAGGAATCGTTTGGTTTTCTCCGTTTTTAGATCTAAAATCTAAAATTCGCAAACATTAAGACTAAAACTATGCGACACAAAATTTCTAAGTTATTCAAAGTGGATAAGGGCATCCCTTTTTTCTTTTCGTTTATTGTCGAATGCGTTTTCTGATTTTGGGTCGGTCGGTCGGAAAAGGAAAAACAAAAACCAATAATAAAATTGCAAAACGAGTCTGGAGCTAGGAGGCCCGACACCTCAACATAATATCCGTGGAGCTAGCCTGGAAACAACAAAGTGGAGGTGCATATTTGCTGCCACAAAGGCCAACAGCAGCACAGATGAAGCAGTTCAGTGGCATACCCAACGCGCTGCAATACAGCTGTGGGGCTCCATTAATTCCAAAAGATCATGAGTTAAGCTGCGTCTTCGTTGTCAGGCAAGATGTTTCATTAGCTGACCCAGTCGATAAGCTCTGTTACCATGCCGAAAATTTAAAGAAACTTGCTGTTGGTGTGGCGCTTTGGAGCCAGAGGCACTAATGAACGACGGGACAGGAGCCATCTACTAGGTCGTGCATCCTGTGTGGCAGGAATGCGCCGCTGCCGGGAAGAGAGCAGTGGCAAGCTGCAAGAAGAGCCCGATGGCAGGCGGCAGGAACGAATAAAGTAACTCTTCTTAAGTGTTTTCCTATCACACGAACAGAAAGTCTCTCTCGTTGGAAAGTGAGTGTTCTCTGTTGTTGAAGTATAAAGTAAAAACTGAAAGTGTGTAAGGCAAAAAATTTCTTGTGTTTCAGATTAAAGTGGCAATTGTTTGAAATAATGTCATTGCCTTCGGCGTAAGTTTTTCTGTTTTTTTTTTGTTTTTAAAACGCGAAAATCTGTGTCGTTTGGACGACGTTAAACAGAGAGAAAAAAGGGGATGACCTAAGTCCCATAGGAGTTCCTACGGCACGAAAACTTGGATTTACTCTGAATTTGATCTTGATCAAAGTCGAGGTCAAATATGATCATAGCTTTGATCCAAACTTTGACGAGCGTCAAATGTGTTACAAAAATGTTATGGCTTTGCCTATACATTTGATCCTTGACAAAGAAGAGGGCAAATGTGATCTTAACTTTGACTCCACCTTTGACGCACGTCAAAGGAGGAATCAAATATCTTATGGGTTTGCCATGCATTTGATCCCTGTCAAAGGCGAGGTCAAACATGTCAGTAACTTTGACTCCAGATTGACGCGCGTTAAAGGCGTTCAAAGCTTTGCATACCTTTGATCTCTTATGTCAAAGGCGTTCAAAGACGTCATGGCTTTGTACAGCTTTGATCCTCCTACGTCATGTCAGATCAAAGGTGAGGTCAAATATGGCCATACAGGGCGACTCCTCTTAAAACGCCCAAATAACCTGCGTTTTCGTAACATTTTTCTGTTTCAACTGTTAAAAATGAAAGCCTGCTTTTTTTGCCAATATGTATCGTAATGTGAAGTTTTCACTTGACGTGGAGGTGCTAGGTGGTAAACGGCGGGAAAACGCGGCTTCCAGCGGCTTCCCGCATTTTTCTGGCCAATCAGAGACGAGAGACTAAAGGTCAGTGAAGAGGAAAGCGGACATTTTTTTTCCATCAGTAGACTTCATTTTGGCGACCTTGGTGGAAATTCTCATTATATTTTGGACCAGGAAATGTAAGTCTAAATTTCTTTCAATTATTTTCAATGCTCAGAGAATAACGGAGTGTAAAAGTAAATTAAACGCATCAATGGCTACATAAAGAGCCATGAATTGCGTATATTCAAGGCAGGAGAACCATGAGATCCTCGGCGGTATTACAGTTGATTTCACATTACTTTTCCGCGCCGCGTTGCCAAGTTCGTTGGGAAGTTGGGTACTAGCTTACGAAGTAGCCAATTACGTGGCGAATTAGGCAATCAAATTGTAAATTGAAGTTCCCAACTTCGGCCGCACTAAACTTCGCAAGGTTGTGTGCAGAGCGGTGTGGTAAGTGATCTCTTCCCTAGTTGGAAAAATACTTTGTGTTGCAGCAAGCGATACGGAACAATGGAGTATTTTGATTTCGAATAGTAAGAAGAAATTAAATTGGGAGTCAGTTTGGACGGGGATACATAGCAGTCACAAAAAAGGCCAAGAAAACAAGGCAGCCGCGGGAATATTCAAGCGATTCTAGCAATTCAAGTTCGGAAGAATAAACTCGGCACACTACGCCGACATTCAGGCGGATTTTGCCTTTAATATTCTTTATAGTTTTTTTCGGTCAACCACAAGGATACCCTAATCCATTGCCATTCTTTTATCAACCCCTACAAGCTTATCCGCAAACGAGCGGAATTCAACAAGGATTTCAGTTGGCTACGAATTATGAATTAAAATCTGGCTGGCAAGAAGTTACACAGCTGAAGGTTATGTTCGCTGCAATAAAAACCTTCAGTATGTACGTTCTGACTGTTTCTTGAAACCGTAATATATAAAATTCGATATCGGAGGGCTTTTTCTATTTCTGCGAATTCGAGAGTACGTGACAAAATGGATCTTCATCTTAGAGTTTCCCAAGTGAAAGATGAAAAGATAAGAGTCGTGCAGTTCAAGTTTTTAATTGGCTCAAATACAGTTTCATTGCTTTTCCAAACATTCGAAATGGGTCACGTAGACAACATTCGTTATCTAATTTTTCTCTCCCGCAATAATTCAACTTTTGCAGTAAACGTTTAAGTTTTACTGGTATATTTGGCTGAATTAAATTCAAGTTTCAGTCGATGCTTCAAGTCCGACATGTAAGCGAGTCTGAATCCTTCTAAACATGTCCAGTCATTACTTTTAACTTCTAAGCTCAATCACGGAATAAATTTCTACAGCTTGCCGCGGTTCAGTTAAAAGACAATTAGAGGCGCTTGAACTTGAACTTGAAGCCACTCTACAATCCGAAGGTAAATAAAGTATTCACTTCACTTCACTTCAACAGAATTATCGAATTATTTCTAATTTCCCCGCTATTTCTTGATAAACAAACGTGAAAATCCGAGTTCTAAATCCAACGGGAATAAATCTAGCTCACATGCAAAGTAGCTCTACAGGTAAAATTATCAAACAGTTAATTTCCAAATAAGTGTATCCTAAATCAGTCCGTAAGTACAGGTTTATTAGTCAATGTAGCCATGTCAATACACGACTTATCTTGAAACGGCAGGTTAGTGGGGGCAGGTTAGCGGGTAATGAAGACAACCTGATTTTTGTTCTTCCGCAACATACATACTTGGCCTTTGACGTCTGCAAAACTCCATGTACAAGACAATATCGATCATCTGCCATTGCTGTTCGTAATCTGTTCCGACCAACACCTCATTGAACGCTTCCTGTACGTACGACCGACAATATTTGTCTTTCTCGGTAAATTTAACTGCAGCCCTAATTGGAATGGATGGGAGCCCTCTAATCACTCTTCTACGTACGATTACATGTATGTCAAGGACCTCACACAACAATGCCTTCCCCTGCTTAGTAAAACGATTAGTTTTCATCTCTTCGCAGGTAAATTACATACGTTTAGAAAGACGCAAAGATGTGAAGTTGCGAAGTTTAGTGCGGCAGAAGTTGGGAACTTCGATTCGAAGTTCGCAATTTGATCGTCTAATTCGCCACGTAATTGGCTACTTCAGAAGCTAGTACCCAACTTCCCAACGGACTTGGCAACGCGGCACGGAAAAGTAATGTGAAATCAACTGTAAACGGAGATTGCACTTGATTCACAGTCGATCGGCAAAGCTCTTCATTAAGAAAAGACAAGGCTTTATTTTCAATTCACACGGCATATTTTGTTACAAAAGATGATAAAGACGTTTTTTCATACGTTTAAACGTAACTCTATCTACGAATAATTTGTTGTGCTCTGTTCTGAGCTTAATTAATTACCTGGATCCCTTGAAAGAAATCTCATGTAAATTAAAGGCAATTTGCATTGAACGAAAAACTTTGTCAGCCATGCGCAACAATCCATCTTGACCTGGCTTAATTATTATACCATGTAAAGAGTTGTTGGCTCATAATTTAATCTGTGGATAATGGAGTTTCTGCTTTTGTATTTAGTTACCATTTTTTTTGGAAAGAAAGCTCTGTTTGTTGCCACAGTTAAAATTATTATAATGCTGACTGTTTGTTTATCAATGTTGATAAATGACTTCACTGGTTTGAACATAATGTTTATGATATTTGTTTTATTAGGCTTATGGATCAGTCATTTTGAAACTCCACTATCTCCCAGCACCGCTAACAGACATTTGACATTTGGAACTTTCTCTTGGGCTGAGAAAGGTCTTCAAATGCCCACCTTAATGTCATACCTGGTGATCAAATGCACCTACCTTGTGACATTTGCAAAACTGAATAACAGGAAAGAAAAACATCACTCTCAAACATCAGCTTTGAGGTTCCACTTCCATGCATGCAAATTTCTCACCCTATTAATAATTGTCAGTTAAACATTATCATGAAATGGAAAGTTTCCCATTTGCAGGCCTTTTCAGCTAAGATGAATTATTAAGGCTTCACTCCTTTGGGGTGATCTGAATCAGGATCCAAGATCTGTCTGGATCATGGTGCATCAAAGGAACCGGTGAATCCACTTTGATCATGGATTCACCAGTTCTTTTGATGCACCATGATCCAGACAGATCTTGGATGACTGATCCTGATCTAGATCACTTCAAAGGAATGCACCCTAAGATTGCAAGATATATGTGTTATACCCTGATCTAGTTATTTCTTTTTTCTTTCTTTATGTCTGAGTGAAGTTTCTGTATAGTTAAGTAAGTGTTGGTTTGTCAGACGGTCACCAGATTATATTGAAGTCAGTGTATTGTCCATTACTAATTATATTTTGACTAGTCAAAATATAATGTAGCCAATTGAATAGTTATTGATCACCCATTTATAAATGACCTGAGAACCGATAAGTCACAGTTCAACTCGGTGATTTCTTTGATGTCATCAATTTATTATATCTGATATAAATATGAAAACAGATCAGATTATGTAATTCAGGGCTCATGACTTAAACAGCAGCTATTACTTGTCATTGACAAGGAAACGTTCATGTTTGGCTAGTACAGTGGTTAAGATTCCATATTTTACTAGATTCCTCATTTAGTAGGTGAAATTGTTGCAATGTTTGATAAAAGTCAAACTTGCCAATTAGTCGTCATTTTCAATTGCAAATTCAAAAGCTGACCTCATAATAAATTATTATTTTTTTTACCCCTCTGGACAACACCAACAGTTTCATAGTTTCAAAGGTTTGGTCTTCTTTTGAGCAGTAGTGAGGGGTGCAAAGAAATATAAATACTGTGCCAGCTAAAATCTGACAAGTTGAAATTTCCGTATGGATGTTGATTTTATCCATCAGCTAGCTTTTCTAGGAGAAATGAAGATGTTAGAAAAAAGTGGGAAAGGATACAACTTACAACACCTTAATTCATAGTCAAGTCACATGCTTAATCATGCAGTGCTCCAAGTCAATGAGTGCAAACATCACAACATTTTGGTAAGTAAAGGGCTAGAACATTCACTTGTTATTTCCATATTTCGTAGCATAGACCATCTTATGATTTCTTCAGGCAAAATTTCTCAGATCTTTTTTCAGCAGAGAAAGTATATGAACAGATTTAAAAACCTGCCTATAATTATTAATTTTATTTGATTGATCATTTTTATTGTTAGTAGTCTCATTCTGTGAAGAAAACTTGTCCATTTTTGGCTCTTACAAATACATGAACTGGCTCACCTGGACAAAGATTAAGAAATTAAAGTGTTATTGAAAACATGCTAGGGATGGAAATCTTTTTCGTAAATGAAGCAAAGTTGTAGAATGTTGCAGACCAGTCTCTGTTTTGTTTTAAATCTAAATTTTCAGTGTTTATCAGCTGTTTTGGTTTGGCCATCAGGTCTGCAAGCCAAAATTTTCAAGCAAAATTAATATGATGAATTCATAACTATTGATGGGATCCATACGGAATGTAAGGTGTAGAGGATTTGATAGTAACTCAGTAGAAATAAATTAACAAAGTCCTTTATTTGTCTTTACTCGATATAAAATTTTGTTGGCAAGTTTGTCTGGATAATGGCCATTTCCCTCTTTGAGATGTGGCTGCAGGGAATCATGGTATTTGTTTTCATCTTGGATTGGATATTTGTTTTGATGAATACAACGACCATGATCCCCCCGCAGGTATGCCTTACATGTATGTAAAAGTTAATCTCAGGAATTTCTTTGAGTGGAAAAAATGTACCAATAGTGGCTAACTGACTATTTTGTGGTTAAAAGTAACCTTTAAGAATGCATTTTAAGAATGGAAGGAGTTTGCTAATCAAATATGCAATTATTTTGAAAAGTTATATACATGTATATGCTCCTTTTCACATAGAAACTGCAGGGAAAATAAGGAAAAAGATACAACTGATCATGAAGAATCTGAGGAAATTACACAGGAACAGCAATATTTCCAAACGTATGGGTATCGTCATTTCTTGTTACATTTTTTGTCAGATTTGTTGGTTTTTTACCTTGCTATTTTGCAACCATAAAAGATCATCTGTTGTGAAATGTCTGTAAGAGACAGACAGGCAGACAGATGTACTTTCCTGTTTGGCTTTAGGCCTTTTGTTTATTTTCTGCCAAGTTATGTGCTTTTAAAATGAACCCGAGTCTTTGTTCTCCCATGAAATTCTAGCTGAGGATAAGCCCCTGTTCAGGCCGTGAAATTACTGTGTAACTAGCTCTTAATCTCATACATGTACCTGTGTAACCAAACCTTTGAGTGGAATCATGGAGAGAAATACTAAAGAAAAGGCTACCAGTTGAGTCAGCTCTTCTCCCCTTGACTCGTGCATTCTCCGCGGAATAGTGTTATGCACTTTGATGAAAATATTTTTCCGCAGACAGCATCAGTTCCCTGAGAAGCAAACAGTTTCCTTAGAGCAAAGTTCAAAGAAAACCATGAGCTTCAAGGAGCACATAATGCCAAGGGCATATATCTTTGCATATTTTTAAAGTCAATACATGGAAGCTATTGTGTTTTAGTCAGTAACCTTCAAATATTTCCATGCTGGATGCTGGATCATTTAAAAATGAGGAATATGACTCAGATTTTGCCCAGTTTTAGCAGGAGCATATTGGACCAACCACGTGAGCGAAAATATGTTGATGGATTATGAACAAAGCTTTTTTCACCGTTCTTTTGTCAGTTGACAGAGGTTGATATTAAAATTTCAAATTTGCGGTAAAAGTAAATACATATGTGCTATTTAACAATTAGATTATGAGCTCGAGATTTATATGAGGTGATAGTTAATGACGCCGAAGGCCGAATCAACTATCACCTCATAGAAATCGAGAGCGAATAATCTAATTGTTTTAGTAGAATTCTAACTGAAGTTAACGCAAAAAACGGTTTCCAATGATTTTCCCACGCATTATTGAACTTAACACTTAAACAAAGTTGCACTATCGAACTGTCCTTGGCAAATTTGCAGTTGTTTACACGCGTACCCGCTTTAAAGTCAAGAAATCGTAAATGTGCTTCTTTTAGTCTTCTCAGGAATTTTATTACTTGTTTGCATCTAAAATTCCTATCAAAACTTCGGAAAAAGTGTAAGAACATCGCATTTCGTGGACAACCGGCAGCCACAGTACTCTAATGGCTGATAGTATACGAGTAGCCCAGCCAATCGGATTGCAGCGTTTGCATTAGTATGTTAGTAGAATTCTACTAATTAACAATTAGACTACGAGCCCGAGTTTCCTATATCGCTCGTGGAAAACGAGGGCGAGTAGTCTAATTGTTTTAGTATAAATTTACCGTAGTCTCATTGCATAAAAAGAAAAAAAATGTCAAGTAACGCGTAGAAAAGAACTGTTTTATTATGTTACATCAGGTTCAAACGTGATGCGCAATGTGCACTGATGCGTAACTGTTTTCTATCAGCAGATAGAAAACGGTAATATAGTGAATCAAATTCACGGATTCAAAATAGAATACGGTAAATTTATACCAATGACGGATAGCGCATTTGGGGGAGGAGTAATGATTTGATTGGTCACTTTTTATAAATGTGTTATTAGGAAAATTTATAGGTAAACTTTAAGCGGGAAAGCAGTGGTTGACAGGATGGACTTCTCCAGTAAAGATGCATTGACTAATTTCGTCAACGCTTTATCCACTGTCAAAATATACTTTCCGTAGAAAGCATGGGGATTCACATGACATTGACTCCCAACAAGGCAGTTTAACCACTTTGATGAGACTGAAAGATGTGGAAAACACTGTATTCGATTTCACTTCTGATGCAAGAGTGAGCAAGTGCAAGCAGCAGAAAAGGAGAACTGCCAAAACATTAGGAGTTCCATGCTACGGAATGTGCCCTTTGAAAATAATTTCGAGAATTTCGGGCCAGACGTGCGAGCGCGGAACGCGCAAAACACCTTTGACAAACTTTTGGCCTGCGACACAGGTATCTTCGACCACGTCTTTGGCAAACCTTTGAATTGAATCGCAGACAAATTTACTTACACCTTTGTCCCGCTTTTGACAGCAAGCAAAGGCGTATCAAGGGAACACCTTCGATACGCCTTTCCAAGGGAGTTCGCAGGTGAGTAAAAACGGCCTTTACCGCCTTTGATCTGGGTGG